>CM072791.1:17136196-17152019 GCA_036983795.1 Megachile lagopoda | reverse complement strand
AAGGACGTTACAGTTGTATACCTCCGTAGCATAGAACAAGAGTCAAATTTTGGACATTGTATCAGATTATATGAGATTATTAGCAGATACGACCGATATGATATATGTGAAAAAAATCGCATGACGATAAATCAAGTAATCTCGGTGGCAAAGGAACTTCATTCAACCATTCCCGCACAGGTGTTGCGTAGTGTGGAGGAGAATAAATTTTTCGTATAATAAAATACAGTATTGATTCGTAACAAGCACCAGTTTTGTGATTCGTAACAAGCAAATTTCTATTCCTCCTTCTTTATTTGAAGTCGGCCGCTGAGTGAGAGATCCGAGAAAAAGTGAGAAGTCCGTGAAACCGAAGAAGTCATAAATTTTCACGGTTGCCTGAACAGTGTAGTGTAAAGAGGACAGAACATGTATATTGTTTTCTCACTCTGATACATAGCGATACATAGCCATTCATCAAATTTTACTAGTATTAAAAAGAGAAAGCATGTTATGTTCTGTCCTTGTCTATAGAATAACATCGCTGCTCGACCGATCATTTTATAGTACCGCGACAACCAACCCCCTATTTTTTGTACGCGGTCTCCGTCGTCGCGCTCGGGAACAACGGCAAGCCGAATAGTATACCTGATTCGTAACAAGCAACTGGCCAGACCCAAGCGAGTTGCTTATTCCGAATCACTACTGTATTTTGAGAAATTAAAATTAAGTTGTGTGTATACCTACCTTCAACTAAAACATTTAAATAAATGTTGTATCTTTCCAAATTATTAACGACACCATCCTCCATGCAGAAAACTTAGACCGCGGTGGACAATACTTTCCACGTTTCTTACTTCTCCGACTTGCCATTTCGACCGTACACTTCTGCTATCGTTTCCGACAAGCAGACATATTTTATAACTTACTGCTCAAATCGAAACGTGACCGCTGAAAATCAGTACATTTCTAAGCGTTATATCTTTAAAATTGATAAAAGTCGGTTGAATACATTAAACCTTCATAAACTCGCACTATTAAGGTTTAATAATATTATTAAAAATCGCACTATTGTGTGATCTAAAAAAAATACATGGTTTCATTAAAGAAACGAAACTTCACCATTATATTTTTTACATCGATAACATAACAAAAATTTCGTTTATATGAAAATAAAATTTTAACTTTATGTATGTCGAATATATACTACTAAATGTATGTTTAGATGTATCAATAAACTGCTAGTGTACCGTTTGATCGAAGGTACTTGCGTCGCGAATTAACCGCACGGAATTTTATTTTCCGTGACGCAAGGTTGTAAATCTCACGACGCGCTGCTCTGCCGAACTAACATTAGAGCAGTGATTCAAAGATGCTAACTCCCTTTCGAACGATAAAGGATGGTTAGTTACGTCGAATAATATCAAAGTGCCGAAAGATGGACTGATCGTTGTATGCCTTAATTCTTATGACCGATCGAGTGGCTTGATACTGTTGTACTATTTGTTTTACGAATGTTGCATCCGACCGTTGATGCTTTGATGTTGTGAGTTCGACGTTTTTCGAGTCAGAGCTCATACGTTGATTGGTTTTTCTAACTTTCACAAAATTCCAATCAACATGCTTCTTGGAGATTGGGCTCACCCTTCATAGCTCCCTTAGAGCATCTTCGTCTAGGAAGGGTGGGGAACTCGGTCGATTGGCGGGAGGACCCCAAACGTCCATTCTTTCTCCTAGGCACACATTTGGCAAACATAAATTACCGTTAGATCCGTACATGACCGTTTCTAAAGTTACCTTTCGGAAAAAACCGAGTTTATGATCGAGAAATAGCCGTTGAAGACGAAGCGAAAATTAACTCTAACAAGGGAAGGCACGGATGTGTCCCCCTCTGATTTTGATGAAACTTCGTACGTTTGTTAAGCAGGCAAAAATAAGGGACACGTATTTTTTTTTATCGGCTGAGACGCGGGTTTAAGGGGTGAAACGACCCCTTAAAGTTTCGACCCCCTTAGGCTATCTCGAAAACCATACGAGATACATTACAACTTCTAATAGGAAAGTTGTATGGTTTTTTATGTATAATAATAAGATGTTAACAAATTGGGTAAAATGCAATTTGTTCATAACAAACAAATTTTTCATAACCTTATTTTATAATTTATTCAAATTTGCAAAATGACAAAAAGTGAGGAGAATTTTATTCCAAATCCATTGATATATATATATATATATATATATATAGGACCCGCGGAGAGGTAGACCGGCAAGGTGGGGTTGATTCAAAGAATGAATTAGTAAACGTTTGTAGTTTTCAAACTATTGGCAATATGCTGAACTGTTCAGCAAATCAGCTCGTCGGACATTTCCCATGTAAGCTGCCGAAAACCCAGCAGGCTGTGGCGCACATGAAGTTGTCAATATGTACGACTTGAACCGGCAGAGGCCCAGACGTGAGCGACACATAGCTCAAAACCCAAACTGTTGAGTTATACAGGGTGTCTCATAACTAGTGTTACTCCCTGAAAGGGGTGGTAGAGGACGTCATTCTGAACAAGATTTCCCTTTGCAAAAATGGGGTTTGAAGCTTCGTCTTTGAGTTATTAAGGAAAGACACTGACCAATCAGAGCGCGAGAATAGCGCGCGGCCAGACGCGAGAGCGACAGCTTCGACTATGACGGTCGATCGTGATCGTGAACAAGCGTATCGATACCGCGTCGGTATAACAGGAAACTATTAGGTGAAAGTTTAATCGAATAATAAATTAAGAAGTTAAGAATAATATTAAGTTTTTCATTATTCTTAAATAGGAGATAAACCAATTAGTTATTGTTTATCCAGACCAAGTATATTGTATTTATTTTGTGCGTTCGAAATGGAATAAGGAATAAATTTTCGATAATCGATGCCGCTGTCGGCTCCTTCCCTATCCGACGCAGATATTCACCGAAGCAGCCGTGCCCGTTGAACATCTGCGTCATACGGTAGGTGAGCCTACCATGGCCTCTCTCCCGCCACTGTGTTAGTAGCGGCAGGAGAGCTCCCACAACTGGCTTGTCGGCGTAGCTACGCAGTTCGCGAAGCTACCGTTTTTCCGCCAGTTGTCGGGCCTGGCGCTTGAAGCCCTCGATTGCTCTGGGCTCTGGCGGGACACCACTGAGCCGGCGGACGGCATAGACGTGTGTGTAGACCAACGCGTTCGCCGCCGCCAGCACCTCAAACGGTATCAAACTCGCCAGAGGCATCGCCGCCTCGTAGATGGCGCGGTATCCCCTTATGACCCTGATGGCCATCCTCCTGTGAAGCCGGTGCAGCAAAACTACACCTCCGCACCGGTGGGCCATCAGGGCGGCAGCCCATACGGCAGCACCGTATAGGACCATAGACCGCACCACCCCAACATATAGGCCATTATGCGGCCAAGCGCGGCAGTTGCCCGTTCTACTCGTGGGACCAAGCAATCGAAGTGTCGTTCAAAACGCCAGCGGCTGTCGAGGACAAGTCCAAGGTACTTCATCTCGGACCCGACCACGACCCAGGCATCATCTACCCGGACCCACGACTGGGGCAGACTCCTCGTCCGGTGCAGGCCATGGAAAGCCATGGCCCCGGTCTTACGAGGGTTTATACTCAGTCCCAGCTCGAGAATCCGCGCGACGACGGCGGCAACCGCCACCTCGATCAGACGAATGGTCCTCTCTAGTGTCTCCCCGACGGCGATAATCGACGTGTCGTCTGCATAGCAGACGACATAAGTGCCGTCGGGGAGTACGACCCGCAGAACGTAGTTGTACCCCAGGGCCCATAAGATCGGTCCTAACACCGAACACTGGGGCACGCTACGTTTAACCTCCCTCCGCACACTGCCGTACCGACCCGTGTACTCAATCCATCTGTCCTCCAGATAGGACCCGATCACCGCCCTAAGATGGGGAGGCACATTGTGATGTACAAGTGACTCCCTGATGGCGGCCCAGGGCAGGGTATTAAAGGCGTTGACGATGTCAAGCGACACCGCCAAGCACACCCCACCCCGGGAGACTGCCGCCACAGCGAGGGACTTGACGCGCTTGATCGCGTCTAGCGTAGAGCGTCCCTCACGGAAGCTGTACTGGCAGTCAGCCAGATCGGGCCCAACCGAGGATAAATGCCTGCCGAGGCGGGGAGCTATTACATGCTCGAAAAGCTTTCCCGCCTTGTTAAGTCCCCCATCCTTTTTTAAGAGGATCAGAAGTCCGGTCTTCCACTCTGCAGGGAAGTCGCCGCGCCGAAGGCAGGTGTTAAACACCCCCTTCATCGGAGGCCCGTGACCAGACCACACTGCTATGGGCCATAAAACCACTGCGCATGGTGTTGTGTGATCCCAGGAATCTGGGCAAAGCACAACCCTCCCAAGGGTTTGCGTGACAGGGCCGTCATTCGAGGTGTCGGGCTTTGATCTAGTATCCGAGACGAGTTCCTGGTGACCACGCACCGCTTACCCTAAAAAGCCTCCATGGTGCTACCCAATCCCAGAACTCTGGGCAACAGATGCCCTTGGTGTGCAGAATTTGCGTGGAAGAGGTGTCACGATGAGTGTGCTCGGCGTTTTACCATCAAACGTTGGAAGAGGAGTCTTCCTAACATGGGAGGGTAATTGCACGGCCGTCGTATTTTGAGGTGTCGGAATGATGGACCTAGTCATTCTAGTATCCGAGACGAATCCATGATGCAGGCCGCACGACTTTTACCCTTAAAACTGTCGCTACGGAGCTACCCAATTTCAGCCCACTTCTGAGTAACGGATGCCACCGGCAGAAATTAATGTGCGGTAGAGGAAACTCGCCCTGCAGGGGCCAAGCCCTCGACGATAACCTGTTCAACGTTGCTCGAGTTGTTCTCGCTATCACAGGTACTAAGGGTGGCATTGAAAGCCCGGCCGGTATGTAGACCGGCGCTATGCCAATTTGGGATGGACTCTTAGGGGCAGTGACCTTCGAGGTCTAGAATGGGGGTACCATACGCATATACCCGAGCTGGGTGAGGAGGCACGCCCGCGTCCCGCTTACGGTGGGCCGGACACAGATTAAACACCCCCTTCATCGCGGCCGCAAGGAGGCCCCCAGGCTCTGCCCAGGACGCCGTCCGGTCCCGGGGCGCAGTTTTTCGCCCCGAGCCGTTTCAGCGCCACGGCGAGCTCCTCGTCCGTGACTCCCAGTTCGTCGGACCTAATGACGGGGTCCAACATGGCGAGGTGGTGCATTATCCACACCCTGTGGAAAAAGGGTGCCCACCACCTGCGCCAGAAACTGGGGGTCCAGCGACTCCGTCACGGGGGGCGCCCAGTATCGCAAACGACCCAAAACGAGCCTATACGGACGCCCAACGGATCCCTGTCTAGGGCCGCGAGGAGCTCCTCCGACACCTGGGCCTTGGCCACTTTGATGGCCAGCTGCAGGGCTACGACCTTTTCGCGGTAGATCCCATACAGCGTAGCCACCCGCGCCGGATCTTCGTTTCGACGCCAACGGGCACGGGTGTACCGGTGGCGCGCCCGGTCGTAATCGCAGCGAATTTCAACGATCTGGGGCGACCATCACTACACCGACTTCCTTCCTGGAGGGCATGCTCGTGGCATCGCAAATCATGGTGATAGCGCGGCGAAGCCACCGCGCCCCCTCTTGTCCGTCGGATGGCGTGGCAGAATCGGGGTGCCAGGCCACGACGTGGACAGCGGCCACCAGGGCGTCCTTGTCCAAACTTTTGAGTGACCACCGCGGTGATGGTCGTGCTCCTTCCTCCGGGCGGCCTCGGGGCTCATCCGTTGAGGAGGCGGAGAGGACCATCGCTATATAACGCGTTTCCGTCTCCACTAACACCCTCGACCCCGAGATACGTCGAGCAGCAGCGGGAGACACAAGGGAGATATCTACAATGGACTCTCGACGCAGCCGCACACAGATATGGACGGAGCCCGTGTTGAGTAAACAGAGCTCCAGTCCTGCCGCTCAGTCGAGCAGCGTCTCGCCCCTCGCGACAGTCCTGGGGGAGCATCAGTCCGTCGCCTTGGAGTTAAAATCCCCCAGGACAACGACCGGACGAGGCAGGCAGCGGGAAACGCATTGCCTGACCTCGCCAGGAACACCTCGAAAGACGCGAGGGGCCAGCTCGGAGGAGCATAAACCGCCACTACCATGGTGTCACCCCAATCGGCTGCCACAGATCCTCGCCGACGCTCGATAAGTGTGCATGGGGGGGACCCGCGATGGCCGATCCACACAACAGCGACGGACCCCAAATCATCACCGGTACAGTTTTATTGGACCGGGATCCTATTGGGCTCCGCCACCACTCCCAATCCTGCATCCCGCTCGATCAGGGCCTATGCGAACAGGTCCTGCGCCCTGGCCGAGCGGTTCAGGTTAGCCTGTATTATGAGGCCTTCAGGCCCCATTTAGGCTAAGTCCATGAAACCTTCGGCCCCGACCGACTAGGTGCTGGCGTTCGGCGTCGTGACCTCCACACACTCTGCTGCAGGTGGCTCCGTATCGGTAGCTGCCGGGCACACCGACAGCAAAACAGCCGCCGCCGCCACCGTCATCGCAGGGGGCGCTACGGCCGCCGCAGTGTGCGCAACTGCTGCCGCAGGATCTGCAGCCCGTTGCACACGACCTCCTGGAGGTCCCCTTGGCGGCTATAAACGGCCGTGTGCCCATCCTATGTCCCGGCAGTTTGCCCTGGTCGGCACACAAGGCACACCTGGGCGGGGCAGTACACCGCTGTCAGACGTGCCCAAATTCCTGGCAGCGGTAGCACTGCATGGGGCGGGCCTGTGGGGTGTCGACCGGCACAACGGGTCCACCCGACCACCAAGTTGCCGATCAGGGCCACCTTTCTGGCCGCGGCCGCCGGGCAACGTACCCATAAGGTCCCCAGCCCACCACGACTGAACCGGATGTCTCCGGTCGTCAGGTCGCCGGGCTGACATTCCCCGGCTAACGCGACAGCGTCCGCCACCTGCTCCGGCGTAATCGATGGCATAATGCCTCAGATACGCAGGTCGGCAGTCTTTTTTGGACGGGTCACCTTTGCTCCCGTCCCCTCCAGCCCCTCCGCAATTTTGGCGGCGAGGAAGTGCGCCATCGTTGCGCGGTCTGGTCCAGGGACATTTAAAATGAAAGAACCGGTAACCGTTTGTCTTGGGCGCACGGGCGGAACCCCCAGCGCCGCCAGGTCTATCTTAGACGTAGCTTTGGTCATCACCTCCGCGTACGTTGCGGCGCAGCCGGTCGGTATCGACACCGTAACTACTGCAGTTCGCGGAACACGCGGAGGGATGACCTTAGGGCCTTTCTTCGCGGTCGGCTGCTGTTGTGCCACCGCCATTCCTTGCGCTGGTGCCATGCGTGATGCTCCAGCTGCAGCCGGCGTTGGTTTTGCTGCCGCCGCAGCCCTGCGCCTTTCCTTGCGGCCCATCACGGTCGACCACAGCTCGGTCGTTGCCGTGCGTGGACACGCTGGTTGCACAACCGGAGGAGCGGCCACCGCCGCAGCCCGCTGGGGCGCACGCCCAGCGGCAGGAGGAGGCCCGGTCGCAAGTTGACGGCCCGACGAGGAAGAAGCCTTCGGCTTCTTGTCCCTCTTGGGGTCCCTTTCCCCGCCCGCCGCTGCGGTCGGGCAGAAGTTCTGCGCGCATTGCAGAAAACCGCCGATCGATAATCTGCGTCAATCGCAGCACCAGCTCCTCCTGCGTGATCGCTCTCTCACTTTCTGCCTTGGGGGTGGAACCTTGAAGATGGTGTTATCATCTTCATCCGCCCCAACCCCCGAAGGCTGCGTCCTGCAATCTCCTGCGGTCGACGTACCGTCATTAATAGCCACGGGCGATGTGGCAAGCGATTGCTCCACCACATCCCCGGGTAGCCTCTCCAAGCTCACAAGACACGGGAGCGCTTGCGCGCTCACCGCCCCCCCCCCCCCCCATTCCCCGGTTTATTTTGTAAATGTTGAAACTCCATAATGTTCCCACGAGAAAGTCGGAAACAAAGTCCGCCTGGGCAGAGCCGCCTTATCCAGGTAAGCCTAACTACTCGGGGAAGACGGCAGGTACCCCCGAGGGACCGTTTGAGACTGCACGTGTTTAACGTCCAAGTAGCCATGCACCAATCGGCACGGTTTCCTGCACAACTTGGGTTTGGACGTCCCCCCGCCCTGCACATCACCCCCTTTTCGATCCTCCGTCTGAGCCTCAGCGGCACGGGAGGCCCTGCCAGAGTCCGAAGACCCCGCCGGCATAGCCTCGCATATCGTTGGACCTACTTCGGGGACGACGGGAGCATCCCCTTTTAGTCGCCTCATGCGACAGGTAGGGGATACCGTGGCCATATTCTGCCCGGCGACCACACAGCGGATTTTTTATACAGGTTTACTCCTCGCGGGTCGGCCGGTTAAGGTAACCCCCCCGTTCCTGCGAAACATAACCACAGGATTACGGTATGATAGAAGCTTAGGACGCTGGGGGCGCTAATCCCATACTGCAGGTGCCATCTGGCAACCTGCAGCCCTTGGGGCGCCGTTCTCCCGTTAGCATAAAGGCCCGCACCCTCGGATATACGACCAAAGTCGAAATACCGGAGGGCATAGAGCGTCTCTATCGCAGCGACCACCACGGGGAGGTGGGAGATCCGACTTGTGTCCACTGACACCATTCGGCCACCTTCCATTTCATCCTACTTGGACCCGCTGTTTAGCTTTCGGGCTCCAAATTCTCTTCTATCCATATAATTCTATCCGTACTATGTCCTGCGAGCCGCATTCAAAGATTTATTCTATGTCCGGCCCCCGAAGCAAGTCGCGGACGTGTTTCCTCACCCGGTCGAGTATACACAACATAACACCCCATTCTAGACCCCGGAGGTCACTACCCCTAAGAGTCCATCCCAAATTGGCATAGCACCGGTCCGTGTCCCGAGAAGGTCCTGTAACAGGTCCGTGTAACACCGGTCCTGTGTTAGCTAGAATGAACCTCAAGGTACGTTGAACAGGTCATCGTCGAGGGCCTGGCCCCGAAGGGCGGGTTTCCTCTACAGCACATCAATTTCTGTCGGTGGCATCCGTTACACAGAAACCTGAGATAAGGTAGCCTCGTTTGCGACAGATTTAAGGGCAAAAGTCGTGCGGTCTGCATCACGGACTCATCTCTGATACTCGAATGACTGGTTTCATCATTCCGATACCTCAGCGCCGGCCGTGCCATTCTCGTGCGCATAATCCCATGTCCTCTTCCGGCGTTTGATGGGGAACCGCCGAAGGCACTCATCGTGGCACCTCTACCACGCAAATCTGCACACCAAAGGCATCGGTTACCCAGAGTTCTGGGATTGGATAGCTCGATTGTAGCTTTTCAGAGTAAGCAATGCGTGGTCTCCAGGATCTCGTCTCGGATACTAGATCAAAGCCCGACACGTCAAGCGACGGCCCTGTCACGCAAACCCTTGGGGTCAAGTCGAGGTGGCACCCAATACGCTCCTCTCTGCTCTACCACACGTACCAGCACTAATTCCGACACAATCACAATTTAATGAGCCTTCTTCGGTAATCGGGAAGTGGACATTGGAGCTGGCGTTACATTATTACCCTTTCGATATTGTTTTACTGTTTTTATCAACACTTAACTCACGAGAAATTCACTTGACGCAATCAACACACACACTTGGACGGCGACGACAATACGGACAATTTAACTAAGAATGCTACGGGCACCAGGGATTATAATAATTCTTCTAATCGGCTTTGTCTGATCTTGTTAATGGTCGGTATTGTTCTGAGGTGCGAGAGTCAGACGATCACCTGAATTTGGGGAATCCGTTGCAATAGTCTGACGTTACGGCCCAATCAGCTGGCGCTAAGCAGCCGCAACGCCGACAGGAACTTTACTTTTGGTGACGGGGAAACGGTTGCGGGGTCTCAATGTTCCTCGATCCTTCGTGAACGCACCGAAAGAGACCTTCGGCGCGTCCAGGGGGGCGAGAAACAGAGAGCGTCACCGTTGGGGCGATTGAATTCAGGGATCGCCCACTCCCGCTTGCTCAGGTACGGAACAAGCCTGAATCTAGTTCGAATATTGCGTTATCATTCAGTCGTGTTCTAGGTTTGTACTTGAATCGCGATTCCAGGTAGTATTCGCTCGATCGTATTTTTAAACGTTTGTTATAAGTGTTCGTTTTTTAAGATGATTCTTGTAGATTCGTGATTTTAACGTTTCGGTTCGTGATCTAAGTTGGTTCTGATGATTTGTCTCAAAAGTGACCATCGACGTCACCTTGGAAGTGATGGTTTGAAAAGGGATGAAGAACTTGATTGGTTACAATTTTCTTAGAAGTTGCCGCTCTCGTACAAGTAATGATCACACCTGGAAGTAGCCGCGACCAAGGGGTGACGCGCGAAGGATTTCGCGTGTTCTGGGAAAACCCCATAGCAGATAATAAGCTGAAAAAGCACTTTGACCCTGACTACGATGGCTGAAAATAACGGCATCAGAAATTAACATGCTGGTCCCAAAGCAATAAAGTTAAGTTGTCGTCACGAAAGTATTTATTCCTAAAGAAAAATGGTCAATGGCTTCATAAACTTATTGCAGTTACGGGTTGGTCCGAAATTCTGTCTGTTGCCCTCCAAAATTATAGATTCCGAATCTGGAGTTTTATGATTGGTCTTCGGGGTCTTGCATGGTTATTTATAAAAACTAAAATTCATGCATTGTACTCTACAGTGATGAACTGTAATTGCTTTTGTTAGAATAGAAACATACATAGGCAGCATAAAGAACAATAATCTCGTTTAGAACTTTATGAAGACCTTAATGCCTCCTAAAAAGGAAACAATATTGGTGTGAGAAAACTGAATTATAACTGTAATCGCGTAATTGCGCATTTCGAATAGTACGTTAAAGGAATGTATATAGCACAACTGTAACAAATAATGTTAGAGAAACAATACAGAAATGGTTACGCAAAAGAAAAGCGTAACTTCCATTTAATTTTGACGTTTTTAACAGTCATGGATTTCGGAACCTATTTCTACGTATCTATCACGCTTCTCTTATGTTCGGCATTTTCTCCCTTCCCATCTAACAAAGAAACCTCGTGATCATCGAAACATCGATTTCATTTAAACTACATACAATTATAAAATATATCAAAAGTAATAATTTTGCAAAACCATAACATGCAACTCTAAAAGAGGAAGGTGTAATTTACACTTACAACTCTTATAATTTATATTTAACTGTTTTAGTATGATATCAAGAATAATAATGAAATGGAAACAATTTCTTGTTTTCTCCTTTTTCATCTAAAAATTATAGAGTAAAAAAGATACTAAATTTTTGTTTTGTTACGTGCAAAGATTTTTGTTTTTCTCCTTATTCGTCGCTCCTCACTTGAAATTCATCATGAGGAAGATCACACAAGCGACACACGGGCATCTATTTTCAAAAATAGAAGATCAATGCATTTAAGCAATCAAACGCTGACATGTCACAGATTTTCGAAAATAATAACTGCGCGATAACTTGAATGATAACCACATTGATGCTTGACATATTTGACAAACACCCCAATTCATACGAATTTGTAAAACTAGCTTTCCTTTTTGGGTAGTATATAAATTTTGTCGTTACTACATTCCTAAGACAATACTGAGTTTCAACTAGACGTGAACATTTCGTGTACAACTTAAATCGGTTATTATCCAGGCGAAATCGGATTAAAGTCCTCTTCGTTAACCTTATCAACGTTAATTATCAACGTTAATTTTATAGGATTCGCCTAATAGGCCTACGCTTCTATTTGGCATTATCCTCAGCAGCACGGCATGTTTCTGCATTCCCAGTGAGTCAAAATTGAGCATTCATCCGCTTATTAAGTGATATATTTATTCTCTTTATTTCCGCGACAAGAAAAGTTGTAAAACTTTGAGTCTGTAATGTATTATTGTGCGTTTTATGATAAAATCGTATTGTAACCTTTACATCTGTTTCGAACTACGCCGTATATCACGAGCCACGCGTCATAAGCGCACTTCGCCGAATTGTGCATTATACGCACCCCTACCTACCCGGGCCGCGCGATGCGACGACACCTGTCCTCTAACGCTATCGCGAATTTTCGGCACTTGTCGCCAACTATTGTTGTAAATCACCACGCGCTCTAGCTGCTAAAATCCAACCGTTTCTTTTCAATCGTATTACCATACCGGCCTTCGCGCCCTTAACTATAAAGTTACGAATTTAAATTTAACATCTGTACCTCATAAATAACTGTAAATAGTTTATTGTGTCAGTAAAACCGAGTGAAAGTGAACGAATACGTGGTATTCAAGTGAATTAAACCGGCGTCCATCCGTTAAGCTTGCCTCCACTTCCAATCCTTCAGATAAGGGTGAATCGGCCCCGATTGCATCTAAAGCAATTAACAACATCTATCATTCAAATCTGAAGGATCCTAATGATTGTTTCCACGACAATACAGTCTAGACGTTCGGGTTGTATTGAAAATTTTTATTTATAAAAGTTAATAAAAGTAATTAATTAATACAAGCCAAGGCCCCGACTCGTAATAGCTTACTTCACAGAAAATTTAATAAATAATTACAGTCATCTCTTCCATTTACTTTTTTTTGTTAGAATTTACAAATTTTTGTACCTTAGTTCAGCTGGGTATACAAAATTAAAGGTGGTCAAAAGGGAAAAAAATATATTAGGATCCACTGCTTTCAGTTCAATAAATCTAACGCTCTTTCAACAGACTATAATGCATTCTTGATGAACTTGAAATGTAAAATTATTCCCGCTTTTTAAATAATTGCACGCTATGATTTTGCAAAATTATTACCTTCAATGCCTTTAATACCTTGAATGACATTGGTGTCCCAAAAATAGCGAGTTGCCTTTATAAGTAGAATAAATACGATTGCAAATTTCGTCGTTCACGTGAAAGTCAAAGATTAACAATATTATTATAATTGAAAAGTTGTAATTTCACAGCTTTACTACCATGAAACGATACTAGTATCCAGATAAATTATGAATTAATTCGACAAGTGATGTACAGTAACTCAAATGCAGAAATTACAAACATCATTTAACAATGCATAGACATGATTGATTATTAGCTTTTCCATTAATCACTAATTCTATGATCGAGCCGCGTCCGTACAGCAGCATTGGTGAGCTGGTTACTATTATTAACAATGTCTATAGCGTATTGTCCGGTTTGAATTAATACCGTGATTGTTAAGATAAAACGGTGTATTCATTGTTCTTATTGTTTGGTGTTTCGACGTTGCGAACGGTTTGCTGAATTGGTGTACCGTCATGCTACTAATCGATAGCAATTATTTATACATACTCATTGTTATCAATAATATTTGTGAATAGAATCGTAAAAAGAAATTCAATTGTGCTATTGTATATCTAGTTGTGCATATAGGTATATTTGTGTAATTAAAAAATGAAACGTTGGATACAATATTATTAACACGTTGATTGCGCTGAAGTCATCAGTGATTAACGTCATAAAACATGTAATCCAGGCTATCTTAAATTGACAGAGAAAGATAGAAATATTTTTGGTAATAAAGTATCAAAAAAACACCTCAATTTCGGGTGCACTTTTTTCGGCTTAGATGTATACATATATTGCGAAATAATTTTTTTCTGAATGTTTGTTACATTGTTAAAAACGTTTGAATGAGACATTGTTATAAAACAAATTTTCAGATAAATTGCAACAGTTAATGTTTTCAATAAGAAATGTTGGTTACAAATAACCATAAAAAATGATTCAAAATTGTTTGGTTATCAATAACCAAGTGTAAAATCATCGGGCGCCTCATTAGAAAGTACAACGTATTTAACAAAATCGTGGCGTATTGACATTTACTTCCAATCTGATCTGTTCGTACTCGCTCTATCTCGCATTTTCACACTCATCCTCGCCACTCGTTCACCGCTTCGCTTAGTCTTTCTTTCTCGCACTCATTCTTCGGGGCTTTTCACATATATCCTTGCCAATCATACCATCCATTTCAAACATTTAATCTATAGTATGTATCATTCTTTCAGATTCAGACATTCAACATCACTTACTCGCACGCACCACAGTTCACGTAAATACAGGCTTGCCTATTTTAATATTACACAGGCCGTCTCAGAATTTTATCGAGACAAACAATATAAATCCCGTTGGCAAGGCCATTTCCTTCGCTTTGCTCACTTCTACGTTAATTATTTTACGTCATGGATGATCCTAGAAAATGATGTTGCCTTATTGTTACGTAATTTTGTACACATGTTTAAAAGCTGACGAAGTATTTTGTTATTCAATGCAGTAACAGTTTTCTTCTTCATTGCTTAACACTTGAATAATAAGTTCATTGATTACGAAGTAAGATTAACTGCCGAGAAACTGTAATCCTTAAATGATTGAACTTTCGATCAAGTCGTTTAATCTTTTCTTCTGTTTTAAATTCTCCTCCAAATATTAATACAGTTACTTCATGCTGTTAGTGAGAGGATTTTATTTTGTTCATATTAGATGTTACGGTGAAAATTATAATTTTAATCCTAATGATGTATTTATTGCTGCAAAAGGGCCTAGCCGAATAAGGTGGTCAAATGTGCCCTTGAGTCAAATGAAAAACCCAATACGTCAGTCGGTAGCATATCCAAAAAAAACATCTCACACCAAGTTTCAACTCCCTATCTCGTCCGTGGGGGTAGTAAAAGGGAAAAAACGAAATTCTGGTTTTTGGCATATTTTGCCTATTTAATTTCGCGCAAAAATTCTGAAAAAATTTGGAAACATTGAGGTCTACATAGCGCATATTATAGAATTTTTGCAGATTTTTTAATAGCAAATTGTAGTTGTCAAAAATCAAAAACCGAAAAAAAGTAGGAAAAAATGCGATTTTTTATTGAAGATGTCGCTGCACACTACTTTTATATTAATGTGGTAGTTACGTATTGGTACAACTGTTATCCCCTAATTTTTTCAGATTTTTCTGAAAAAATCAAAAACCGATATAATCCTTTAAAAAAGTACTTTCCGCTTCGAATTTGCATGCATTCCTTTTCTCAGCATATATATTAAGTAATCTTAAATAGGTTCACATTCATAACTGATACAAATGATATATTAGTTAAAGAAATAAAATTCATTTATTAATTAATTTTACATCGTAATTGGGTATATTCCTAAACGTAAATGTTTTTTTTGGATATGCTACCGACTGACGTATTGGGTTTTTCATTTGACTCAAGGGCACATTTGACCACCTTATTCGGCTAGGCCCTTTACGTGTAACTATTGTAAATAAAAATAGCTTCTAGTCAGATTTCATTTTCGGATTTATGAAAAGTACTGTTCTATGTTTTGTTACGCTGCAGTTAAAATTTTTCAGTTTTAACATCAATAGCGTTCCACCTAATACCACAAATACATAAATCTACCGAGCCCAATATTTTAAAATACTTATATTTCAGTATTGCGTGTCATTAAATTTTCAACAAAAAAACGTGAAAACACGTATCGTATCATGTTGTAGAAGGGTTGTCTGTATCTCTATTTTTAACTTATTTACATTTGTTCGGGACGCCGGTTGCCTTCAATTTCAAATTTTCCGTTTGTTTGAAAGATTTTGTTTTGTTCTTCCCTTTTGATTACATTTGACTACGTTTCCCGAACACCTTGCCGGTCCCCTACCTTTCTGCTTCGAATACAACTGTCAGTTCCCTTTTTTTTTTGTCATAACCGAAATCGCGCCCATCCGAATCCGCGGTTCCAGAGAGGTTTAACCGCCAGT
>CM072791.1:17000647-17136096 GCA_036983795.1 Megachile lagopoda | reverse complement strand
TCAATCGCGAATGCCATGAGTTCGGGCGTAAATCGTTGACGATTGGCACTTTAGAATGAAATATACAGTATGCAACGTGAAAGAGGAAATCAGAGATCGCTAAACGGATTAATAATAATCGTTCTGGTGTTTCCATTTTGTTCATTTACTTATGATTGATACTTTATGCAACCTGTGAAAATTAACTGGAAAAAGTTATAGTGAAAAGTGATAACAGAAAATGGTAGTCTCGTTTGAATTGCCGACATATTCTTTTTAAATTTTGAGACAGGCAGGAGTTAATACATTTATTACTCGTTAATTAAAAATTATTAAATTTAAAATCTTTCTCATTTAATGGAAAAAATATTTTTCTTTTATATTACCTGAATTTGTTGTTTTGCACTTGTAGTAACGACAAGTAGTAAGAGTAACAATATTTTGCGACGAATTTTCGGCATTTACATAATTCCTTCTTCCTTTCTAATAATAAAGTATTGGACAAATTTAATTGACTATTATGGGAATAACGAATAATCTCTTATTCAGTTCTACATTATTCTTAACTGTTTTATTCGATTCTTGATTTAACTTTGACCTAATGACTTTCACGTAAACGATTACACTGTCAGGGTACAAATAAGCTGTTATGTCGTAAATAACTCAGTGTTCGTAAACATGCAAAATGTTTAGAGTATATTTACAAGAGGTGCGGGCACACGTATTGCGGCGCTTTCTTTCTATCCCGTTAAAAACGCTGCATCACTTCTCTCAGTTTCCGAGCAGGGAGGTATTATTTTTCCTTTGGCGAGTGACATGCGTAGATGGGCTATGTTTAGCTTGTGTCCAGCGTCGCTCGAGACGTTTCCCCGAATCTGAAGTAAATACATTACTGTATCCCACATTGTGCCTTGGCTTGAAATAGAAATGGGACAATTCGAGAGCCCCAGAATCGAAATTCGGGCCTCGTAGCTCGGTTTTGTAGTTTGCCGAACAATGAATCTGACAGAGAAGAAAAGACAAGCATAGAACGCGAGTCCAGGCAACCGAGGAATTTAAATTCCACATATAAAATGTTATGTTAAAGACAATATTTAAACTTTCTTATTATTAATCTTTTCCAAACAAAAATGTTTTTAAGATATTAGTAAGATTATACCTATGAAAATGAGACCAAACATAACATAGTTTGGACTACACTTACTTGTTAACACTTACTGAGCCTGTAACGCATTTTATGTTATTAATCGTTTTAAATTAATTATTAAAATGGATTGTGGCAAAAATATATGAAATACTTATATACATTATATGTTCAATGCGTAAATAGTGACTGAACAATAGGTAGGTAAAAGAATGATTTACATTTTACGGACAATGTGAGGGTATAGTCTACATTGACAAATAATATCAGGGTACAAAACTACGTTTTACAGACTATGTAGGTGCCTGTTTTCGTTTAACTATTTACGTAAAATGATTTATGTAATAAATACTAAATAAGTGTCAGCTTCGAGCCTTGCAGCTGAGCGCGATCATGATCGAGTTCCTATGCGCCGGACAGTTTAAACGTTTAATAAGAAGCCCTTACGTCAAAACTAAGTTAAATAATGAACAGAACAGTTACAAACAATGTTCACTTATTCGTTTGTCCTGAGTATGGAACAGAGTTAGGTATGTGTAATTAATCGAAACCGAGCAAATGAAATTTCTATAATTTTAAATTTCCGCAAAACTAATAAACCATTAAAATAAGATTAACCCTATTCGCAACTATTCACAAAAATAATATGCAACACACAATAGCTGATATCATAATCAGTTCACTTCACTAAGATTTTTTATTATCACTTTTCGTTGTAATATTTTGTTGCCACTTTTCACTAATTTCCTAACGTAATAATGATGGATAAACAAGCGAAAATATCTTCTATGATTTTTTAATCCGAAAATAACTTCACTGATTTTTTCTTTTTAACGTTTCGCTTCGAACGTTCTGTCCTAAACTGCCGATCGTGCCATCAAATGTGCCGAATCTAAAGAAAGTGTTCGGACCGTCCAGGCAATGAATCATAAAACAATTAAACGGTTCCGTTTGGCCCGCTCGTCGGTCGCTTTATAGGCGTCCGAGAAAAATCTTGTACCTTTCCCTTTCTAAAAGGCAAAAACGGTTTTCGCCTTTTTCTAAAGAAAGACATACTCTCACTTTCGTACGAGTGACAAACGTTCTTATTGCAAGGGACTGTTGCGATGCAGCGTAGAAGTTGACACACGTCTAAATTTTCCGTCGAAGATGTTCATCGCGTTACGATCGGCAGTTTAGAACAGATCGTCGCGTCGTGCGTTCAACGACAAAGAGAAAATAAAAAGTCGTTAAAATTATTTGTGAATAATCGTTCATGCGTTCTCATCTGCGTTCTTTACCCGTGGTTATTACATTAGGCAATTAGTGAACAGTGATAGCAGAATATTATAATTAACAGTGCGAATTAGAAGGGACAGTAAAGTGAAATGAGTTCACTGACCAGGATGTGACACCAGATATTGTGCAGTGCGTATTTTTACGAAAGATCAGGCTCGATGAAGTCACAAGAACACAGTTTTACTGAAACAGAATTATTTTTAAACAATAGGTGAGTCTGATTTAAATTGGCTTATCACTTATTCACGAGAAATGAATAAGTGTTTAGACCCACTATTAAGTTTTAGAATATAGTCTCATGGCGAGGGATTAAACTTTCGGTCAGTTCCTTTACCTGTAGCAGCAATAACACCCAAGGAGTCGTTACATTCTATCGAGTATTTTAGTTTATTGCTTTTTACACCTGATTGTCAGAGACCTTCATTTTAGCAGTACTGTCCGTTCTTTCCAGTTTCTATTTATGCCGAAGTACTGCTTGGTTGTATTACTTGCTATGGTCATTTTTTTGGAAAACCCAAAAAAGGTGTGAGTGTGCGTTAAGTCAAAAGGAAAAAAAAGAAAAAAGAAGAAAGAGGAAAGAAGAAAGAAGAAAGAAGAATGAAGAAAGAAAGAATAAAAAAAAGAAAAATTCAACGAATGGAATACATAAATAAAAAATTAGCAGAAATTCATTTGTATTGCGGGGAAGCGACGAAAAATACTGTTCGCGCGCGCGCGAAATCTATGCAGAACGCTTTTCTAACAAACGTCTGTCTGATCGAATAACATTTTTACATGTACATCAAGCTTAAGAACGATTGTGATGACAAAACCAACACGATTCGGAAAATGAATACAGCAAAATTTTTATTTGGAAGAAAGAGTAATGCGCCGTATTGCTAAAGAACCGACTACCGGAAAATTAGAAATTCTAAATGCTTTGTTTGAAAAGAAATTAAACTATATTGCCGGCAATGGCTAAATTCTACCCTTCAAAAATAACTGGTAGTTCCGGACCCATCATAAACTACCGACATAATCCCCGCGTATTGTGTTCCGTCGCACGTTCGGAACACTGGGAAACCAACTGCTTGGTCCAGTTGTTCTTCCCAACAGATTAACCGGTGAAGGATACCTGGAATTCTTGCAAAATATGTTATCTACTCTTTTAGAAGATGTACCACTGAAAATACGAAATAACATGAGGTATATGCAAGACGGCGCACCACCGCATTCAACAATTATTGTACGGGATCATCAATCAACATACATACTTCGATAACAGGTGGATTGGAACAGAAACACCCGTACTGTAGTCTACGCAGTCCCCAAATTTAAATCCCACGGACTTCTATGTCTGGGGACACATGACACAATAACATATTCAACCCCCGTTAACTTATTAGAAGAATTGCAGCAAGAAATTGAGTTTCACCGTGGGAATCGACAAAAATGAAATGACAGGTTTTGGAAAAATGAGAAAAGACTTGTGTTTAAGAATTCAATTGTGCTCAGAGGAGAATGGTGGACATTCTGTGGTTACTGTGGCTAGGACAATCGCGGTGTGTGACACATAGACACTGCGAACGAGACAATCGTGGTGCGTGTGTGCTTGCGTGTTTGTTTATTGTAATTTCGAAAATCATCATTATTGAGCGAAAATCATCAAATATGACAGTCATTCTTTTTACTTGACAATCCCATAGAACGGGTGTTGATATGCTCTTGTGGATTTTAGCAAGTAAACAAGTATAGGGTTTACAATTTTAATAACTAACCCCTTTATTTAGAGCGCAGAGGAAAAACACAAGGAAAGACGCAACGTACACGACAAAAGATGCAAAATATATACGAAAAATAATCAATTCGCAGTCCGTAAATCGAAACCGTAATTGTTACTCGCTAAACTCTCAAGTCGCTCTCTAATCGCTCGCTGATCGCTCACTCTCACACGCCACGCCACGGTCGCGTCCTTTTATGTACGCGGCGCCCGAACATTCTCGATTTAAATTTCAAAATGTTTCGCGAGTTTCCGATATTCGTTAGTACCGCGACCGTTTCACGACACACTCGCTCCGCACGTCGTTTCGACAACAATTGTCCTCTCACACATGCACACATTCACTCCAGGTTGACATACTCCACGTAAACGCGGATAACGACTTTGATCGGTCGGCCGTTACCGCGCGGCGTTTTCGTCGGCTTTCTTTCCTTCCGACTTTACCATGTTTTTCGTAATGTCTATGAAACGGTTATTTTTCGCCTCCTACACAAGTTTCATGTCATAAAACGATGTAATTGAAAATTAATGAAGATTCATTAATGCATAAACGTCAGTGAAATTTTAATAGAATTCTCGTGTCGTGAATTCATTTATAAGGTAAGCGTACTGTTGAGACGAAAGGATAGGTAATGGTTACTGTTCATGCAAAAGGATAGGTAATGGTTAATGAAAAACAACGGCAATATATGGGGATAAACCCGGAGGAAAAAAGACCTTCGGCCAAAAAAAACCTCGTGAAATTCATGTATTTAATATGTTCATGTTCATGTGAGGTATGTGCGCATGGCGCAATCCCTCACCGTGTCGTGAATAACCGCGTATGTGCAGTCAGAGAGAGTTCGTGGGGCGCAACTCCTCTACGGGTCATGAGTATGACCGCGTGTGTGTAGTCAAAGTGAGTGCGCGGGGCACAACTCCTCTACGGGTCATAATGGACCGCGTGGGTTGGGTCTTGCAACCACTTTTCAATTATTAAAATATAGCAAAGGTATTGCTGGATAACGTACCTTGTTATCAAACAACGTTGTATTCCGTTGAAAGTATTTCTGAATTGGAAAACTGTTTATACTGAAGCAAGATGACTCTATAAAGCGCAATGAAAAACTGACTTGCGTGCATCTCGCGTAGCTAAGCCGGGTCCCTTTTCCCCTTCTCTCGTGCGTTGGCGACGCAACGCTCAGAACGTGGCGCTAATATTTTTTTTTCATGCGCCCGTCTTAGGAAGCTTAGGACTGGCTAACCTAGCCGCGCGGGCTTTAAATATTTCGATCTAACACGTACGATAGTATCTTTAACTTTACATCGTTAAACAAGAACTTATTTTTTAAAATTATTTATAACTAATTAAGGGAGTTTTAAATGTAAAATGTCCGCTTTTGATCTTTATTTTCCTGCGACCCGTACAGTTAGTTCCGTTAATAAATTTATACTTATTAATAATGGTGAATTTTATAATTACATATCGGCTGACACATACCACGTTACCGATGTAAGGCGATTTGTTTGTTCATGACCAGGGTCAACCGTTACGCTCGAACCCGTCGCACTCGCATCTGAGCGCGCGCTATTCTCGCGCTCTGCTCAATGTTGATTAGTGCTTTTCCTTAATAATTCATAAACTAAGTTTCAACCAATATTTTGGTAAAGAAAAAAGTTGTTCAGTATCACCCCAGCTCCCACCGCATAAAATTATGCTCGCCAGTAGCCGAGCACCCTGTACATGTATTATTACAATAATATGGTTTTAAAGCAACGATAATATAATTTCATTATTAGAAGAAAGAAAAGGAGAAACTAAAAATAATAAATAAATTATAAGTTTCATTTTTAATTTCTTTAAGCTGCGTTTCAGGAATGTTCATAAATTTCTTCACAAAAGTAACGTATACGCAAAATTAACCTGCTTCCAGTTTTAAATTGTAACTTATTTTATATTGTTTTTTAAAGCAATACGTAATGTAAATATATACAAAATGTTATATACGTGTATAAAAACTGAATATAAATAATGGTAAAAATTAAATTGACATTGTTGATTTTCCGTTAAAGGGAGTCAGCGGAACATGAATCGCTCCGAAGACGCCATTTACCGGATCGCGATCGTGTATAAAGTTCAATCACGTTTGTTATCATTATTTTGTGACCACTGTGATAAATCACTGTTAGAACGTACGAAAAGAGATGGCGTGCAAAGTCACTGATTGATCGGTGCTTTTCGTTAATAGTTCAAAAATGAAGCTTTAACTAACATCGTCGCAAAAAGAATGTTGTTTACGATCCCTTCAGCTACCATCCCCTGCTAAATATCCTTTATGTGTAATACAAATATTGAAATTTTTGCATTGGCTTTATTTATTCTATTAAATATTGCATCAATTCAGTACAAGTATGAAATTACATAAAATTTATGTGTTTTTATTGTTAATATGTTAATTAACTGCAATATTAACCCTTAATCGGGATCAAATTAGGGCATCACAGAAATATGGTGGACATTTGTTCCAACCGTTGGAACACGGTACGTGAGGATTTCTCTTGGAAAGTTTATGATAGGTCCGCGAGAAAAGGCTCTTTTTGAGAAAGACTTTTTCCCTACTCGTAGCAGAATTCATTTACCTTTTTTCGTACAACACAGTTAAAATTTTAGTTTTCATTTCGCCCTCAATAGCCATTTCCGGTCATAAATTTGGTCTTTTCAAAGGGTAATTTCGGGGGTACATTCGTTACGGTACTTTTTAGCCATCGGGCCTTGAGACCCAGAGGAAAAACCCCAGCGTTGCCGGCCTCGCGGATTTCTCACGTACACCCCGGTACCACCCCACTCTTTCCTAAACGAAACGCGGTAAGGACGCAAAGGAAGAGTGGGAAAAAGTCAAGGGATACGCTAATTGGAAATTACAAAATCGAGTGACAATCAATCAGTGTACTTTCCACACTTTCGCCAGGACTTCTTTGCTCTTACGATCGAGAGCAAAGAACAGATCAATCAAGTTTTTCAAACAATAAACATCATTCACATTTCAAACAAAAAAGTCCATCGCTTCGGGACATCAACAACCATTCGAAGTTAAGTTAACTACTCTTTATCGGCCGAAAGGGAGTTAATATTTTTCAACTAATGTTCTAAGGTTAATTTGGCAGAGCAGCGCGTCACGAAAAATCGTAAGCGAACGGGACGTGAGCCTTACAACCTCACGTCACGGAAAATAAAATTCTGTGCGGTCAATCGCGACTCAAGTAACCTCGAACGAACGATTACGACATTTGTATTCGATTCAATGCAATGTAAGAAGTACAAGTTTCTTTTTGTCATAGCTTTTAAACCATAATCGTCTCAGGCTTTAGATGAGGTGTATCCTACTCAGTATTTGTTTGCACAAAAATCATTTAAAAAGTAACAAAATCGATGGAACGCACTTTCTGGATCATAAGGTTTTCTGCATCTGTACTAATTATTAGAGTTGTATCACATGATAATCCCATGCCTGGCAATGTTATTCAATACTGTCAATATTCCTCCGGTTTTTGGTATGAAGTCGGTCGATTGATAATGAAAATATGCATTTACCATTGGTATGTATTGTAAGTGGAAGTTGAGCAGAAATAGAGTTACCTGAAATCGCATGCAGACCCTTCAATTAGCTAATCGAATCGTGCCATTCAAGTCACTGATTAATCAACAAGAAGTTTCAGTAAAATCGCTGTGGTACATTTCTCGATAACCCAGAAAACGACTCATCGATGAATGAGAGTGAATTTCGCTGCGCGCACCGTTCTCTGGTTTCGTGATCGAGCCGGATATTGTTCGATCTAGATCGAGTAAAATCAATTTCGCTGATACAAGTATCAAACTCGTCGACTATACACTGCTCCGTTTCGAATGAAATCCCTGGTAATTTAACGAGTCGATAGTTCGGAATTAAAATGAAATGTAGGTAAAAAGAATGTTGGAAATCGATCGAGTGAAATAAAATTTTACATTCATTCTATAATGAATTTCTGTTACGTTAGCTATTAAGTTCGCTATGCTCACAATTTATTCTGTGAAATTACTTATTCGTGTTCAACAATTTTAAATAAAAATAAAATAATAAAATTCAGATAGGGTAAGTATACATAGATATTACTGCGAACATTTTGAGTAGTATAACTTTATAATAGTCGACAAAACGTCTAAATGAACGAAACTTCCTGCACCTTTTTTTTGAACTGGGCAATAATAATTTTATTTAAAAAATAAAAACGTCCTAGCAACGCATGTACAATTAACAGACGAAGAGATTAAGGAAATATTATTACCTATCGCGCGAATGCACATTATTATTCGACGAATTATTCGTGCAAATACATCTTGAAAATTAACAAATATACTGAAATATGACATCGAGAACATTATTCTAAATAACTTTCTCCTACATTGGATAATGGATAGTTTACTATGGTTTTTGACTTGCATCCAAAATATGTTGAGTCTTTATATATTATGCGAAGCTGCTGATATGTTACTTTTTTACGACTTTTAATAGAACCATCCTTAATATTTTCATAATATTATTGTGTCTCTCCTACTTGTCTCTCCGAACCAAACACACATAAGACAGACAAAGATCGACAGGAACTTCTGCAAGTCACCGCATGAGGGCATAAAAATCAGTCCTAGTATTTTTTGAGGGTACATAGAACATTTAAGAATTAAAAGTATGTCGGATTGAAAATTTGAAACATACGAAACTGAATATTGTGAAATTAAACAATTGACGCGTTGCGAACAGTGAATATGTAGTAAGCAAGTTCTTGTCTCTCATTCATTGTTCTTTTGTCTTGTTTCAATTTTAGGAACAAAAAATATTCCTATAAAATAGGATATTTTTTTCCAGAATTTGCATGATTGGTTGGTTCAGGAAAGGGGTGTGGAGTAAAATCGGAACTGAGAAGTTCGCTTTCTCTTGAAGATGGTAAAATAGAAAGTTGAAGAATTGGAACTTGTCTAGCGGAGAAATCAAAATTGAATTAACTTGAAGATCGAAGAGGTGAATATTTGAGTGCAAAATTGAGAATTCAGAAAATGGAAATCCGAATATCAGCAGAAAGCTAGAAATGGTAGAAGAATATGTCTCGTAAACCATCACTTTATCGTACGCAATGTTGGAGATTGGTTTCAAATACGATAAATACTATAACTGCTTACAGAAAAAGAATTAGATGAATCTTAAAAGATGGGCCTCGTAAAAACGGAGATTGTGTTTTAAACGTTCCTCATTTCCCACATAGGATTTTAAGCTTCTATTTACAATTTCGTAGGTTTTGTACGTTCAACTTCAACTACACTTGATTTCTTGAATTTCTTTTTCATTAGAATCTAGAAAGTTATATGAAGAGCTGTCTGTGGAATACGTGCACTTAAATGCACTTAATTTACTAAAAGGAAGGATAAAAAACAGAACTTTTTTTCAGGAAAATTTACTTCGATGTTAGGTCTTTCAGAAAATGTTTTTTATTATGAAAACAAGAAATGTGTGGTGTCGGGAAGGAGAGAACTAAGACGGTTTGTTTTGCACTTGTCAAATGTTGTATTTAACTGCCGTCTCGTCGGCCGTGCGTCATACCTGTCTAGCGGTGACACTCCCCCCGCTTGACTCTCATCTACACGCACACACGCATACTCATACCCACCGACGGTCGCGCGCCTATACCACAAAATGAATACAGAATTTAGGTTGCAAATTAAAGTATGATATAAAAGGTATTTGTAATTATAAGAATCAACTTTTTCGATTAGAAAGTATTTTGTTTTCAATTCCAATGCGCCTCAATCGTCATATTCTTCAAATAGTTTTATTTTTCCTTGATATTTTTTTGATTTCCTTTTCGTAATTTTGCCTCGATTTTCTTATTATTTTATGTATATACCATTTAGCAATAAAAGCCACATGTTTTGTGAATTTTCATTTGAAACTTCATTTCTCTTCATTGCACTTTCATTATCATGTGCATCGTATTATTACTTTTTACCTATCCCTCAGCAACGTTCCATTTGGGTCTATAATACTTTAGTACACACATGGTCACCTGTTGCAATTCGGCGACGTCTCTGTTGAAAATCAGTAAATTTCTAAGCTTTATATCTCGAAAACTAATAAAAATCGGGTAAATACATTAAATCTGAATAAATTCGTCTTGAAAAGCACTATCGTGTGATCGAAAAAAAATATATAGTTCCATTTAAAAAACGAAACTTCACCATCATCTTTTACATTAATAACATTAAAAAATGTTCGTTTACCCCAAAACATAGAGCCCCTTTTACCCTGCAATTTCCATATAAACACTTGTTCGTGTCATCAATAGTTCATGAAATACGCGCTGTCACACTTAGGCGTGGACACCCTGTATATACGGGTATGTGCTTGACTTTAAATTTAATACGTGAATATTGTACTTGGATTTAGATAAATTTTTATTTTCAGCTGCCTGAATATACATGTTGCAATGCAATCATATAGATGAAAGTCGATCTCATTAATATCAATGATACTACACTATTGTCCAAGTGAACAATCTTAGGCACTTTCTTGTATTATATAAGTGCTGGTTAACCTTAGCTTTAGAGTTAAATGTAGTGAAGACTAAATAAAAATTGAGAATTCGGGATTGAAGATACATAGTTAATTTTGTATTTTATCAACACCAACGAAGGTAGAAAAAGTGCACATAAAAAAGATCAGAGACGAGAATCATCTCTGTCTGGACAGTAAACGTGTAGAAAACTATGCGATTCGATAATTACCAGTTTAATTCATTTTTCCACTGGATAACAGTTCTTGATTAGCATAGTCGAGAAACATTTTGTAGACAGATTTTCTCTTCGCTTGAATAAAGTCAAAGTTTAATGAACGAAAAGTGTGGTCCGATCCAAATTTTAATATTAATGTTATTTCAATAATAAAGCATTTCATTTTTTCACTCTTTTTTAATGCAATTTTTATTAACGTATTTTGAAATTTTTCTAATTAGAATAAGACTAAAAACGATATACTTTAGACCATATTTGCTTATTTAACAGATGAAAGAATATAAGTTGTCATTACTCATTGATAAATAAATATACTTCAAATATATCACATTTAGTCTCATTTTAATTAAAAAGATCTCACAATTACGTTGATAAGGATCTTATTTAGTAAACATAGCAAATAAAGAAGTTTGATTATTGCATTAGTGTTATTATACCTATATCAAGGAAATACAAATCTTTCAAAAGGTGCTGCTATCGTATTTGTTCTCCGCCCAGTTCAATGCGAGCATAAATTATGAATAATTAACGCGCACATCTTTCTAAGCAGTTATCGAGTCTTTTTTGTATATGCAAAAATATTTTCAATTCTTCACACTGCGTTTTGAAAATTTCTGATAGGTTTCGGTTAGATTTGGTACCTCTGTACTTAATTTCACGACCGGTTATCTGACATTTATGTAAATTAATTTTTACAATATTAACAAATATTTAATTTCAATGAGCATATTATTGAATGTTCATGATTAAACATTTTACCGTGAATACTAGTTAGCGTCAAGCGAAATATAATAAATCACTTATAATTATCATTTTGTAACCAACGATAGCTTTAGTAATTTATATTGGTTACTGATAACCAACCAGTTTTTAATCATTTTCGACAGTTATTTATAATCAAAATTATTTATTACAACTATTGAAAATAACAATTATTCTGAATCTTTGTTAGTAATAGTAAAAACGGCTTATGCCTCTTGGAAGATTTTTAGTTAAGATTAGCTTTACATGAAAATACTGATAAACGCATAAATGATCGTAACGAATAACATATTGTCGCTTTCGAATTTGTTATAGGAAAATTGTAATACTGGTCATTTTTTTTTTTACTTTTTCACGTTTTCTAATAGGGACTTTATTGAATCTTTTCTCTTCAGTATTCGTGTGGAACCTTGATACTTTGCAGAATCCTTTGCAGATTCATCCAAAAGCACTGCTTTTCGACGATTTCAATTTTTTATTATCTAAGTATAATATTGTACCTAACAATTATAAATACATCCTCCTTTTATAAATGAAACTCTACATTATTTTTTGTGCAGATCAATTTATGCAAACAGGAACATTTCGCGTTGAAAATGATTACAGTATCATACATATTAAAGAAATTAACAATTCCTAAGATATTATATATATAATATTTCATTTAGATGTAAAATATTTCCGGAATTGTTGATTTTGTTAACATTATAACTGATACGCATTGTTTTCGAGTTGGTTGGTCACAAACCATAGTGATCGGACATTGTTACTATGTAACAAAAGAAATAAGATAGAAAATTATGGTTCAGACAGGAAACATTTTCTATTAGGGCAGTATTTATTAAGGTTCAGTTTAAGGCAGTCCAATAACACATTTAAAAAAAATAAATGTCGCTAAGCAGTAAAGTAAAAATACAGGTAACACAAGTGTTCTGTTCAAAAAAATTCTACTAGTAATAGTTAAGAACGAACAAATTTTATTACCCATTATATGAAAGGATTTTAGAAATTTTTGTCGTCTCGCACATTTGGGAGAGTCCAAGTTATTTTATAGCCGTCACTGTCCTACGCCCATTAAAGGTCCAAAGAACATACCTGGTTCTAACGGTAGTCCCCGTGGAGTAGCTTTCCATCTCCCAAAATTTGTTAAAAATCAACGAACCAATCGCACGCGTCATTAGAAAAAGACCCACCACCAAATAAAGCTTACCACGAAGGAAATGTTAGCGAGAAAAATCAGATTCAAACTTACATTCATACAATAAACATCGAATATTTTATCTAATTCGCCATCCGGAAATTTGGTAAAGTTACTTAGAAAATATTGTGTTTTATTAAATATATTTTAAATGTTGCATTTAAACTCTGTTTCACTACCCATTTTTCAACGATTCATTTGCCGTTAACCCTGCGCGTGAAGTGGGAATTCGAAGAAAGTTTTCTTTCACATTTAATTAGATCATTTTTGTCCACGCGGTAACAAACGTGTTCATAAACTTCGTGCGTATCGTGAACGCGAGTGTCACTACAAGTCAGATTAATTGTTTCAACTGAAATTTTTTACCTGTCTATCGGTGCAAAAAGCCAAAATATAATCACGAATTCCATACACGATTCCATAAGAACATTTTCCCATAAGCATCTCGGTGCAATTTTTTCACCGAAATGGCCTATATTGACAATACCCCCACTACACAACAGGATCAAAGCTGCACCAATATTATTCAAAGTGACAATTGTCGAAGAGCGAGCGATAATAACTGAAATCAAAGATGGAATACAGATAAAGTATCACATTCAGACCTTGGGGAAATTAATTAACGTAATATTTGATTTATATCGAAAATCTGTAACGACAGCTATTAATAAATACCAACGCATCATTCTATCAAATGTATACCCAATAATTCTCCATGCAATTACAGAAAAAAGTTTAGACAAGCTAGGAATAAAAAAAGAATCAGTTATCTCTTTCCTAAGAGCCAGTATCACCGAAGAAAGTTACACACACAGACTTAGTTTTTGTCAGCAAATTTATGTATACACAAAATACGCAGACAAAATTGCAAACTTTATCGAAATATTAATAGAACACGATCAAAAAAAGAAAGAAGTTATCATCACAGAATCTAAATGATATATTGGAACACATAAATCATATGCTGGATAAACCAGTTAAATTGTTAAATTATAATCAGCTTAAAAACTTTGTAGAAGAAACTGAAGGATATTCTGATATCAAAAAGGCAGCTACAGAATATGTAGAAGATACCAACACTCTGTAGCAGCCTTCATCTACGAACTATATCATCATCTCAAAGATAGAAGTGTTAAAAACCGTTTCACCAGGATCATCAGAAAACTACTGAAATCCTCATCCTTTAACATATCAACAAATTCTCCAATGTCTTCATCTGAAGACGAGAATACGAACGAGTTACAGATTCTACCTTCTACACTCCATCTTCCTTCAAATTAAATTTCGTGCAATTTATGGCAAAAAAACATTACAGTGGAACGCAAATAGTCTAAATGCACGATTTAAACTCCTACAAAAGCTAGTCTAAGATATACTGTGCCTCCAAGAAACAGATTAACAAAAAAACAAGTGCATCAATATCACAGGTTTTAATGTGACATTCAAAAATAGATTGAATGTTACAGCAGCAAGCGGTGGAGTTGCAATTTTCTTAAAAGACAATTTACCCTCTACTAAAAGAATGCTTAAAACTAATTTGAAATCAGTTGCAGCAAATATGTATCTGCTGTATGTATCCCGAGCAACTGTAACATTCCTGGAGAAATTTTTTGTTTTTTTTTTCGCCCTCAGAACTGTCTCGCTGCTAAGACATTTCATTACCTTTAAGGTATTTCAAATTCGATTATCGACTGTATTTTTCTATTGCCGACCGCGACATTAGACATGTCAATTACCATCAAATTTAGATGAACTATCGGTAACATATATATATATACAGGGTGTCCACGCCTAAGTGTGACAGCGCGATATTTCATGAACTATTGATGTCACGAAAAAGTGTTTATATGGAAATTGTAGGGTAAAAGGGGCTCTATGTTTTGGCATAAACGAATTTTTTATAATGCTATTAATGTAAAAGATATGATAGTGAAGTTTCGTTTTTTAAACGGAACTATATATTTTTTTTTCGATCACGCGATAGTGCTTTTCAAGACGAATTCATTAAGATTTAATGTATCTACCCGATTTTTAATAGTTTTCGAGATATAAAGCTTAGAAATTTACTGATTTTCGGCAAACAATCAAAAATAGCGATTCTATTACATTCTTCTAATACTTACGAATAGCATAATATTTAATTGATAAAGTTTTCTGTTCATTATACGACAATACCTATTTAGTTATTTATCTAGTCGTTCATTATATCAATTTATATTTCATATACTTTTCCTATTTTCTTATTTTCTTATTTTGTTAATTGTTAATCATTATTATTATTTTATTGAATAAACCTGCTTATTGAAAGGTATTGACCTGTGGATTTCACTCCTTAACCGCACACCACACGAATCCCACATTCTTTAGATTAGTTATTGCAAAACGAGTCGTTCAGTAGGTAAATACCGCTCTTTACCTCACGAGCGCTGTAAAATTTCTGTGCATAGCTCCAGAATCGTTACACAACTACCAGCTGCAGAAAGCGAGACTATTTGGTCTCATACAGCAACTTCCTAAACTTTTCATTTGGTTGGGAGGGTTAAATAGACATAACTTGTTGTGTGACCGACACATACAACTACTAGAGGTAAAAATATTGAAAACATAATAATCAAACTCAATCTCGTATTATTAAATATCACCGAACTAACTCATTTGAACTCAACGAACGACTCGTATAGCTTATTGTTAGTTGTATCCCCTCCTACATATAGGTGGCGCTTAACGTTCGAATTTTGCCGTTTTAAGAAAATCAATGTAGCAAATCGACCCTGGGCTACAGCATGGATACTCTGGATTTTCGATCCGATTGATCAATCACTCTCATCTGGGTCAAGCAAAGTGATCGAATATTTTCTTAATTTTCAATCATTAAGCATCCCGAACACGGTTCTAAAGTATATTGCGTCCACAAACGAAAATAAATGTTCATTCAAATTTAATATTTCCGACTCCTTCGTTTGATCCAGATCAGAGTAATTGAACGACCGGATCAAAAAACGTTGTCAGATCGGAATCAAGGTTGTCAAAACCCTAAATAATTCATAAAACTTTTAGTGCAGTGCCCCGAATATTGCATTAAAAGGGCACAATATAACATATAAAATGTAACAAACATACTACAAAATGTTACTTCGTGTAGGAAACTTCTAACATTCGCGAAAGATATTGGACTCTATTATCAAATGTAATAACTACAGGATTATAACACAGTTCCAAATCAAATGTTGTCACACATAACCTAAGAATGTGAATAAGACCTTAAGCATTCATTAAATGAAAAGTATTTTTCCTGGCAAATCACTCAAATAATTGATCAACATAACACACAGTATACAAGTTCATTTAAAAATTGTATGCGATCGTATTTTTTGAGTGATCATTTTGCTTGAAAAGAAGTAAAATTATCTAGAAGATAAACCGTCTTACATCGTTCAACTATTATAATAGTTTTACAGCTTCTTAATATTTTTAACCATTTTAAAGATGCCATCTAAATACGTTTTGTATATGAGTCATTCCACGCCAAATCGATCACTTTTGGGAGTCACCATCTGCGATTTTGCTCTAATCGAAATATGTTGTAGTCCATGTGAAATTAGGGAGGGGTTAAGTCATCATTTTGCCGGTTTCGAATTTGTTAAGGAATAACAAGCCTCAAAAATTTGCAATTTTTGCCCGGTTTTGCGAAAATAGGCTTCATTTACGAATTTTTTTCTAAGAAACTACTCAACCGCTTTAGCTAAATTTTTTTGTCTTATTCATGAAGGATTGGGCTGTTTTTAAAATATTTTTTTTAACTTTGTCAATTTGTTATAAAATGTCGGACAATTTAAACAAATTCTTTTTTTGCGTTTTTCTCAATGACAGGCGTAAAGGGTCAAAATATATTTAAATTTTATGATTGGTTTTTTTATACCACTGCACTGGTCCCGCTCGCTAGCTGAGCGCGCGACTCGCCTACCTAAAACAGAGATACCCCGCGTCTTTTTCAGCTTGCTGTATCGTCAATTTTCGAGGCTCCATCGTTCTAAAGGGCTCGTTTTAAAGGGAAAGCATCAAGGAATATGCATATGTTTTTAAAGCGTTAACTCTTTGCGTCCCTCATTGAGAATAACGCAAAAAAAGAATTTGTTTAAATTTTCCGACTATTTATAACAAATTGACAAAGTTAAAAAAAATATTTTAAAATAGCTCAATCCTTCATGAATGAAACAAAAAAAATTTAGCTGAAGCGGTTGAGTAGTTTCTGAGAAAAAAATTCGTAAATGAAGCCTATTTTTGCGAAAATGGGCAAAAATTGCAAACTTTGAAGGCTTGTTATTCCTTAACAAATTCGAAACCGACAAAATGATGACTTAAACGCCCCTTAATTTCATATGGACTACAACATATTTTGATTAGAGCAAAATCGGAGATGGTGACTTCCAAAAGTGATCGATTTGGCGTGGAATGACCCATATGCTTTTACGAGAAACTTACTTTTACATACAATTACATGCAAATATACACTGTACTAACAGTAACAGTTGCTTTCGCAACCACAATCTAATTCTTATTCTCTAGAATTGCCTATAAAAGCAATCCACTTAATTCACTTCGTACAGTACAGCGTGTTTTGCTCGTGTACATTGACAGTCATTGTCTATCCAACTGGCAATGTACGGGATTGCTTAAAGTTCACAATACAATTACCGACTTCCATTCTCTGTCTAAGCGGTGCCACTTTGTGAAATTATACAGTTATAATGAACACGTTGACTATCGGTGTCTCGTCAATTATTCTGAAGTTGATCCATTTTCTAGGGACATTTAGCATTACATATTGACCCTGTTTAACATCCATGCGGCAGCTATAAGAACACGGGTAGAAAGCAAACAAGCTAATAATAGAATTTTCGTGCTCGTCCTTCTAGATATAAAATAATTGGCAGAAACGAATCTTCAAATTCGCAGTATTTATTTAGCGTTGTACTGAACGGCTAACTTTAACCTATTAAAAACGATGCGCCACTATCCCTTTCGTGGTGGAACGTTCAGAAATTAATTGCGCTCTGGGTAGCCGGCGTAACATGACAGTGGGAGATCAAACACGAGAATGACACGATATGCAAATTGTTCCTACTACGCTCTGCGGAGCCGATTTTGCTAATCATTTCATTGAGGAATGTGTTTCACAATATGTTGAAACATATTTTCGGAAAAGAAAAGTTGAAAGATTTTTAATATTGACGATTTATCGCCAATATTTGCTTTAACTCCTGGCAAATTTTCATCAAAATCAACAAATTTTGAAGTCAAATTTTATGCGCTCCAAAGAAATTGCTGTGGATCAATGTCTGGTAATTCTTCAATGTTTTCGGAATTAGATTCCGAGCCACTTGACAGTAGGCGTCTCCTGTAGTATGTATTTTAATTTTTACCTTTGTGTGCACTTTCTCCAAAAATTTCAGAAAAGACACAACCTGTGTTAATAGGGTTAACAGTTCTATACCATCGCAGCTCATATTCGTCCATCTGTCAATGGTCGAGGCGCAATTTATGTATAATTATATTTGATTATGTAAAAAAATCTCTGCACAAGAAGCGTATGCTGTTAGCGCGTCGCAAACCAACGATTTAGTGAACATTATTGGGCAGTTACTGATAACAAATGCACAGTGCCAAAAGGTACTATTCGCTAGGAGAGAGCGACTCTGTATCAGCACCTATAGGCGCTGTTCGCTCAGAGGGAGAGTCTACAGGGTGTCTCGCAACTAGTGTAACTCCCGCAAATGGGTGGTAGAGGACGTCATTCTGAACAAGATTTCTCTTTGCAAAAATGGGGTTTAAAGCTCCGTTTTTGAATTATCAAGGAAAAACAAGGACCAATCAGAGCGCGAGGATTACGCGCACCCAGAAACCAGAGCGACAGCTTCGAGCCTTGCAGCTAAGCGCGATCATGATGAAGTGCCTATGTGCCGGGACAGTCTAAACGTTTAATAAGAAGCCCTTTGATCAAAACTCAATTACATAATGAACAGAACAATTAAAAATACTGTTCATTTTTCGTGAATACATGATAAACAAATTTGAATCAGACTCACCTATTGTTTAAAAGTAACCCTGTTTCAGCAAAATTGTGTTCTCTGCATGTGACTTCATCGATCCTAATCTTTCATAAAAGGACACACTGCACAATATCTAATGTCACAGCCTGATCAGTGAACTCATTTCTATTTTTAATTGTAACAATCTGCTATCACTGTTCACTATTTTATCAATGTAATAACTACAAATAAAGAACGCGAATGAAAACGCGTGAACGATTATTCATAAATAATTATAGCGACTTTTTTATTTTGTCTTTGATGTTGAACACGTGACCATCTGTCCCAAACTGCGGAACGCAACGCGCTGAACATCTCCGACCAAAAATTTAGACAACAGTCCCTTGCAATAAGGCCGTTTGACACTTAAACACACGTGACAGTATACCTTTCTTTAGAAAAAGGCGAAAACAGTTTTTGCCTTTTAGAAAGGGAAAAAGACAAGGGCTTTCACGGACGCCTATGAAGCGACCGTCGAGTGAGCAAAACGTAGCCGTTTAATTGTTTCATGATTCGTTGACTTGACGGTTCGAACGGCCGAAGACGATGTCCAGAACTCTCACTTTCTTTAGGCTCAGAACATTTGGAGTCACGATCGGCAGTTTGGGACAGAACGTTCGAAGCGAAACGTTAAACAGAAAAAAATCACAGAAGTTATTTTTGGATAATCGTGCACGCGTCTTCGCTTGTTTATCCATCGTTATTATGTTAGGAAATTAGTGAAAAGTGGCAACATAACATTACAGTGAAAAGTGATAATAAAAAATGATAGTGAAATGAACCGACTGTGATATCAGATATTGTGGGTCGCATATTATTTTTACAAATAGTTACGATCGATGAAACGATCTAGTTACAAGCATCCATTTTCAGTCAAGCAGGATTATTTTCAAATAATGGGTGAGTCTTATTTTAATGGTTTATAATATACTATAGTATATAATATAATTGTATGGTTTTGATTAATTACATATAACTACTTCTGTTCCTCACTTATGACAAATGAATAAGTGAACTATATTTTTAATTGTTCTGTTCATTATTTAATTGAGTTTTGACCAAAGGGCTTCTTATTAAACGTTTAAACGGTCACGGCGCATAGGCATTTGATCATGATCGCGCTCAGCTGCAAGACTCGAAGCTGTCATTCTCGCTTCTGAGCGCGCGTAATCCTCGCGCTCTAATTGATCCGTGTTTTTCCTTAATAATTCAAAAACGAAGCTTCAAACCCCATTTTTGCAAAGGGAAATCTTGTTCAGAATGACGTCCTCTACCACCCATTTCCGGGAATTACACTAGTTGTGAGACACCCTATATAGTTGAGCACTTAACGGCGCTGTTCGTACCAAAGGGCTATAGTGGCTTTCGCGGATATCTGTCTGTACGACGCGCTGCCTATAGTGGCTCACTGTACTGGCTGACAGGCTCACCATTTGAATGGAATGATCATTTTCATATGTTTTGATTCGCACTTTTTTGCCACCGCCACATTTTATAAGAGTATTCATAAAACCCATTCCAATGTACTCGCGTAGAGAACAGTATTGTCTGCTACATAATATACTACTGTATCGTTTACGCGTAATTCGTATAGAATTTTGCCGTACAGGGAAACAGCCCTGCGTAAAGTTCAATCGTGCCTAAGAGGTTAAGTGCAGAAAAGTTAACTCTTAGAATTACAGAAAAGATTTTAAATTTAATAACTAACAAATGTATTAACACCTGCCTTTCTCACGAAAGGTCATGATCGTTGAAATAACCGAGCCCCAGAGACACATTTTCACCGAAGCAGAATTATTTTTAAATAATAGCTTCCTCATTTAAATTATTTCTTCATGTCTTGCGAATTTAAGGTAGATCGGTGTTAATACATTTGTTAGTTATTAGAGTTAAAATCATATTTGATGAATAGAAATATTATTTTTCCTTCAAAATGTGCGATTTTATTGTTTTGCATTTTTGTAACAAGAGACAAGAACAATTTTCGATATTTTATTCCTTATTCCTTTCGAATAAAGAATATAAGTATCGAACATATTCGATGCACTTGGTTTAAGTTAATAACAAATAATTGGTTTATCCCCTATCTGTAAATAATGCATAACCGAATCTTATTCTCAATTGTTTTATTCGTTATTTGATTTAACTTTAACGCAGCGGTTTTTTGTTAGCAATTGCACTGTTTCGGTGCAAATGTGTCAGTTAATAATTCAAAAACTAATTGTAAGCTTCAATCAACATTTTGATAAAGGAACAAGTTGTTCAGTATCGCCCCAGGTACCACCCCTTGAAATTATGCCCACTGTTGCATCGCCTTAGAATGCGATGCATCAGTTTTCGTATTTTATAAATAACCATACAAGACCCCAAAGACGAATCATAAAAACCAGGAAGTCAATAGACCGAGAATTTCGAACCGACCATAATGGCAATAAGTTTATGAAGCCATTGACCATTTTTCGTTAGGAAAAAATACTTTCGCGTCGATATTTAAATAATTTTAAGAAGAATTGTTTCTTTTTCACTAACTTCTAAACACTATTAGAAACATGAATTAATTATTGCCAGACATTTTTGTTATTGACAATTAGCGGTCAGATGCTATTTTTTATAAACAGAAAAAATTAATTTTAAACCATTTTAGGATATCTATAATTTTAATATTATTTTATTTATGCATAAATAAGTACAAAATTAATTTGACAGACAATAATTCGGTTGTTTACTCAATAGCCAGACCGATTTATTGCTGTAAAAATAGTATGTGCGTAGAATAGTTTAATTAGTCGATCGCTGGCTGCGTGAGAAAGATAGCGACAATTGCGGCAGCGCAGGTATTCAAGTTGGCGTCAGTCCCAAGCATATGTTTACGTTTGTCGTTGTTTTTCAATGTTTTCGGTGCAATTTTAATATAATAATGGCTAATAAAATGAAATGTGTTTTTTGCAATGGGAAAAATGAAAAAATAATAACTTTTGTGGAAGACAAATTGGAAAAATGTAAGGAGGTTTTAAGTATACGTGTTAAGTTTAACTTAAAATACAAGAACATAAAGTTACCGGAGCAAATTGATACTTCTGATGGATACCACAGACAATGTTACAGTTCTTTTACAGCCTTAATGGCTAACAATCGTAATATATGTGACAATAATTCTATTTCATCAACAAATCTTCCTAGTTCATCAAGTTCTACGCCGTTATTGCCGGATACTTTAGTAGGTGTAAGTGAGACAGTGTTACAGAGTGGTGAAGCTTCCAATTTATCAACTACAGACCTTCCTAGTGCATCTGGTTCTACATCGTTATTGCTAGATATTCCAGTAGATATGACTGAAACAGTCTTATTTGATGATGGAAGCACGAGTTTAGCAAAAGACCTTACTAGCACATCAAATTCTACTGCGTTGTTACCAAATACTCCAATAGATATAAGTGAGGCTGAGGATCATGAATCAATAGACATAAGTCTTAATATCAAAAGAAATTGCTTTTTCTGTGGAAAAAATAGAAAGCAATTCAAAGGTAAACAACAAAGTTTATATTCTTCCAATGATGCCAAGATGTATGACAAAATAACAGAGCGAGTTACAAAATTCCAAAATCAAGAGTTAATACAAACAATTAAAAGTCTTAAAACTTCAACTGCTCCAATTTTTTATCACCATTTGTGTGAACTGGAATATTACAATGACTATAAGAAAATCATTGCTGATACTGCACGTACCTCCTGGCATAGTATAAGCGATATTCATAAGAATATTTTTGATAAAATTGTGTCAGTAATTGAGGAAGATGTAGTTAAAAATAAAAGTTATTTGTTATTAGCTTCCCTTTGTGACACGTACAATAACGAATTACAAGAGTCAATACATCAACCGGAAGCTCATGTAAATTTAATGTCAAATCATCATCTTGAAGAAAAAATATTAAAACAATTCAAGCACATTAAGATTGTAACAAAGAAGAAAAAAAAATTATAATGCATAAAGATAGCAACTTATTGGAAAACGAAGATATAATGACACTTGAAGAACATGATCTCATCGATAAAGCTGCGTTAATTCTACGAAATACTATTTTGAAAATGGATAAAACAAAATTACCTGCCGTAATGAAGACGAAAGATTTAATAAATGGTGAGTGTACTATTCCTGAAAAAATAGATCATAGGACAATTGTCATAGGTTAAGTAACTCGTTGGCTTCTGATGCTATTTATTGCGTAAGTAATGGTACTGTTAAACCATCGAAGCATATAACTCTGGGTATGACCGTGAAAAGTCTTACAAGTAGTCGAAAAATGATAAATATTTTAAATCGACTTGGACATTGTTGTAACTACAATACGCTGGAAGAACTCGAAACTGAAGCTACAATCTCACCTGTAAACCATTCTGAAATTTGTCCTCCTGACATTATTCGAAGTCCGTCACTATGCACAGGTGTAGCATTCGATAATTTTGATAGATACGTCGATACCTTAAACGGAAAAGATACTTTTCAGGACACTGTAGGAATTATCTACCAAAATGTAAGTGATGATTACGATATTGAATTAAATTCAAGCAATATTAGTGAAAATCTTGACATACTGCCACCACCAACAAAAAGAAGACGAACGTTTAACGAGGAAATTTCAGAGCTACAGTCGTTTAGTCATCGATTGCAAATGTTAGAAAATTTAACACCAGTTGAAGACAATGAACCAACTCTGCCCGCAAACTTACCTTTGATAGAAACAACAGATCTGTTATACTTACTTTCACACGTTTTCCATGTGCCAAATAGTCCGATGTGGATAGGTTTTAATTGTAAAATCATTGCAGATACTAACCCCACACAAAAAGTATCTTATCTTACACCTATTAATTTTTCACCAACAACTGTAGTGGTGGTTAAACATACAATGGAACAGGCCCAAAGTGTTGGAGAGGAATGTAATAAAAGATACGTGCAAGTTACTTATGATCTAGCAATAGCTAAAGTAGCATATAAAATCCAATCGATATCAAAGCCACAATTCAATAATCTCTTCATACATCTTGGTTCATTCCATTTAATGATGGCTTTCTTCAAAGCCATAGGAGTTTTTATAAATGAGTGTGGTCTATCTCACATGATGATTGAGACTAATATTATTGCTCCTGGCTCAGTGAACGGGATAGTTGAAGGTAAACATTTTAATCGTTGCAAACGTCTGCATCCGTTGATGGCTCTTGGTTTGCAAATGTTACATTTTGATCAATTTTTAAAGATGGACAATATCGAATACAATTTTCGAAAGGAACAAGTTTTTGACGATTTCTTACATTACCAGGAGGTTACAGTTTCTCATTCATCTACAACAATAGAATTACCCAGTCATGTATTATCAAGACTATTATCTGCATATCAAAAATTCGTACCAGAAACAAGACAAGGTCAGCATGGTAAAACGGCTCAATTCTATATGATTTACATCCAGCTTGTAAACTATTATATTACCTTGTCAAGAAGCATACACATGGGTGATTTTGAAATGTTCAAATATGTTATTCCAAAAATCACAAATTTGATTTTCGCAGTAAATCAACTGAATTATGCTCGATGGTGTGTTAAATATGGTGACAATTTAAATAAAGTAGATGAAACACATCCAGGACTCAAAAATGATTTCGTGAACGGATGTTTTGGAATAAAAAGAACCGACAAACCATTCTCGAGGATACCAATTGATCTTACACTGGAGCAGACTATCAATGCCGAAGCGGCTAGACGCCTCAGTAGTATTGTACATTTTACTAATTCCATAGCTGCCCGACAACGCTGGACCAAAAGTCACAGTATTAGAGCTGCTTTAATCTCTCGCGTTCTCGATGTTTGTGGATTGAAGCAATTACAAGACGTGTCTGCGGATTTGCAACCAAAATTTATGGCAAACAAATCGCTGATTTCATTGAAATTTTTGAGAAAAATACTAATCCATTTGATCAAAGCTTAGACAAAGATAGTTTATACAATATTGCTACTGCCAAGCCTGTACCTGAAAATGTAGCTGACTTTTTGCTGAACATTGAAAAAAATGGTGAAGTTTTACGGAAACAGTTTATTACTGAATGTGCTGAAGATCATGATAGATTTGATAAACCAATAAAAAAAAATCAAGTACTTAACTTTGGTGGTGCTCCAAAGAAGAAAAAAATAACTCTTGATAACAAAGTTATTGAGCTAAGAATGCAACGCGATCTATTCGGTCGACTGTTGGGTATATCTATGACCAACAAAGTTGATATTGAAAAAGTACTAGGATTTCCACTAACGCCGGTACCAACATCGATGTTTCATGCAGATGGTAGTATTTCTAAAACAGATAAAGCACAATTAGTTAAAGTTTTCGAGAAAAAAGTTAGCAAGGTCAATCAGCAATCCTTATGTTTTGATATCAGCAGTTTAGATGGTTTCTTCATATTACACATTATGAAAGAAGTACCGCAAACTTTCGATGGCATATCGAAAAAATTGCTCAAAATGATTTCACAGTTTAAATCATCTCGCATTGACATTGTGTTTGATCAATACTTCTATAAAAGATTGTGAGCGCTTACGTCGCAATGAATCAACCAGTACAGTTTCCATTAGATCTAATCAAATTCGGGCTCATAATTTTGCTGATGATCTCAAAAATACACAGTTCAAGGAAGCCCTCGTAAAATTTTTGATTGATCATTGGGCTAACGATAACATGTTTCCTTGTTTTGGAAATAAAACTATTTACCTAAGCTTTGATAAGTGTTATTCGTATCGTGTTGCAAATAACCAAGTTATTAGAAGCATTGAAGAATCATTATCATGTGAAGAACATGAAGAAGCTGATACTCGAATTATATATAATATTTGCTAGATAAACTTTGACGCGCAAGTTGTTGTACGCTGCCCAGACTCCGACATTCTGATTATACTTCTCGGCAATATGGATCACCTGAATGCATCTTTAAAGCTTTGGATCCAATGGGGCGTAGGGAACCATGAACGTCTAATAAACGTCAATGATTTATATCAAGTTCTTGGTATTTCTTTATCGAAAGCTTTATCATGTTTCCACGCAATTACAGGGTGCGATTACACCCCAGCTTTTTTCCGGAAAGGTAAACTAAGGCCCTTCAAGTTGCTCGAAAAATCTGTTGAGTACCAGTTGGCATGTCAAGAGATTACAACTGAAGATGAATATGTACTTGAATGTACATTTGCCAAGTTAGAAAAATTTATATGTCGCATGTATGGGGTGCCTAACTCTTCAAATGTTAACGATGTTCGCTTCTATCTATTTTCCAAAACTTATCAATCGAAAAAATCCAATGATAATTTCGAAAAAAAAATGTCGTAATTTCGATTCATCGAGTTTACCGCCATGTAAAGCTGAATTATATCAGCATTTATTGCGAGTGCGGTACGTGACAAAGTTTTGGAGAAATGCTCATTTAAAAAATCCATCATCTTTATCGCCGTTAGTTTCCGGTTGGATGATCAATGATGATAAATACGATTTCGTCTGGTTTGCTGGGGAGCAGTTTCCATCATCAGTTGCTGACATTATCATAAAAAGTAAAGTATTATTTAAAACAGGAAAAATCGAAAGAGTAATCTAATAATGAAAATTTTTATTTTGTTAAAGAACCAGCACTACTAGATAACGAAAACACTCTCCAAGATGACGATAATGATGATGATGACAATGATAATAATGAGAGCAATGATGATGATGACGACTATGGAGATGCATCAATTTTTTGCGACACTATCATGGAATTAAAATACATATTTCAGTGAAAAATAGATTGTAATCATTTAAACATAATAAGTATAAGTAGAAATGAGAATTTGAATATTACATTAATGTAAATTTCTTCCTGTATATTTAATAAAATAATTGAATTCAGTGACAATTAAATTTTTATGTTTTAAAAAACGATATTTTCTTGTTTTTTGATAATTTATTTAGCAACTTTTTATTATTTTGCTAAGAATTTAAATAATAATTTTTAATTATTCTCATCATCGAAGATTTGAAAATAAAAAAATTATTTCGAATACTTTAAATAGTGTAATGTATTCCTGTCTCTCTTCCGCTTACCTTTGTTACCACTGTCTCTCTCTAATAACTGGCATTATGCCGCGATACACTACAGCAATAAATCGGTCTGGCTATTGAGTAAACAACCGAATTAATGTCTGGCAAATTAATTTTGTACTTATTTATGCATAAATAAAATAATATTAAAATTACAGATATCCTAAAATGGTTTAAAATTAATTTTTTTTGTTTATAAAAAATAGTGTCTGGCATCTTATTGTTAATAACAAAAATGTCTGGTAATAATAAATTCATGTTTTTAATAGCGTTTAGAAGTTAGTGAAAAAGAAACAATTCTTCTTAAAATTATTTAAATATCAATATTTTTACCTGTACAGGTGCGATGCGCATTAATAAACGCAATGTTTACCGGCAGCCAGGTAGCCCGCACATTGTTCGGGTGAGCATAGGGAAAGATATATTAAAGAACCAGCTTTTCTAAAATTCTTGCTTTTTCGACGTTGCCAGCTCTCGTACTATTCGGAGGTGACATTGATGGTCATCTCTGCGAAAATCGACAGAACAAAATTATATCACGAACAGAAACAACTGAAATCACGAAGCGAAACATTAACATCACGAATCGAGAAACCTCTTACAATACAAACACTTGTAACCGACATTTAAAATCACGCGATCAAGCAAGTCAAAACACGAACTATCATCCGACCCAGATTCAGGCTTATTAGATTGTGACTGGATCAGAATTAGCGCTGGGTGCCCGAATCCGCGCAGTTCACGGATTCAACACCCACCAAAAGTCGAACCCTGTATATTTACTTTTTTTTAAATAAATTCAAAATTTATTTCTTAACAAAGCATAATGTAGAAAAGAATAGTTTAATTTTCCTTATTTTTCAACCGCATGTAACCCCTTAAGTACACTTCTTCAAAAAATGATATTTTATATATTAGACTTCCAATATGAAATTGTACATTATTTCCAATACAAACAATTGTTTTATTCTAGTACGTTTGTTTTGAGGATGTGGGTGTGTGAATGAAAAGCAGAGTATTTAACAAACACTTAACAAATATGTCTAACACAGTAACCACGGATTAATGAACAAAAAACGTAATGAGAGCGTCACTGATTCCGCGGGTGTAACGCGTCAGTACTAAAATTACGACTATCTCGAGCGGCGCGATGTCCAATGTTTTTATGCCCTTTTTTAATAAGAGGGGTGAAAGAGAAAAGTGACGGAAAACGTAGGCCTGTACATGTGTGGCTGCCAAATGTGTAATTCGACATTGACCAGACTTGTACGAGACCCTGGGATAACAGAAGATTGCAGAATAGGCAGGAAATGTTTAGAAATACTCAAACATTGGAAATGTTAGAAAAGGTTAGAAGAAAAGATTGTTAACGCTCGTGGTTGGAAATAAATTCGTTCGAGCCTCGTTGAATATTGCATGTGGTGTGCCGACTAAATTTGTTCTTACTATACTATCTATGACCATTACCTTATTCGAAGGACCACTCAAAACTTGGAGACTATATAAAACTAAAACAAGTTGTTACTGTTGCGAATGTTAAGAGCCGAATGTGTATTTCTTACAAAAACGAAAGCTCGGTGTACGTGTTCAATTTTTACAGAATAAGGGTGAGGGAAACAATTCTTAATTTCTATTGGCTATACAAAATGGAATGGAAATGAAAGCTTGAGTGACGTATGATGGGCCTAGGTTTTTTTAAAAAAAAGACCATAGCAAGTAATAAAACCAAGCAGTACCTCGACACGAATAGGAACTGGAAACAAAAAGCAATAAACTAAACCACTCGATAGAATGTAGCGACTCCTTGGGTGTTATTTCTGCTACAGGTAAAGAAGCTCACCGAAGGTCTAATGCCTCGCTATGGGACTATATTCTAAAACTTAATAGTGGGCCCAAACAAAGATACTTTGGCAAAAACGCAATGGCGGACACTGCCACAGTTTTAGTTTAATAGTTTCAATATCACAGTTGTTTTTCGCGTAATATGCGGCGTGTTGCGACTATACGGTTGCCTTGATTGCCGAAGTCGACAGAGGTCGTAAATCTCTGCCCGATTTTCTAATCGACAACGAACCGAATATTCCCTACGACTTTTTACCGTGTTCGGGATAATAGGTGGTGTTTGCAAAATGAATTTAATGTTTTTGGGAAACTGAATAAACTATTTTAATTCCGGTAGGAAACACTTATAACTAAAATATTTTACATGTGAGAAAATATGAATGTGTTGAGTACTGTTATACAAGAAGATAATGTTTCTGTGATCAAGAACTTGTGATGCTTTTTTTTCAAGAGATCTGAGTTGACTAACTTTTCCTGTATGTTAAGGTTAAAAGAAAACTTAGCTCCCGCCTCTATGCCTGATTGGTGGAAATGTCCACACCAATCATCAGTTACATGCATTGACCCCTCTCTACTTTTTGCGTCCGAAACGCGGGTTTTTCCAAAGTAGGAGGTGTCAGTGGTAGCGGGAGCAAGAAGGGATGAATTTGACTGTGTGATGGAATTTCCGCCAGGCGTGGGTCGCGATACCTGACATGGTCAACGGTCATTGGGTCCGTTTTTAAGACACTTTGGAAATTCACGTTTACGACACATGCAATTAGCCGTTGAGAACGGGACTTAGAAAACGAAAGATATACGATGCAGGATTAAGAAATAAACTAACTCTCAAAAACGATTCTGTTGACTTGCGTGTAATAAATGTACTAGCCATTTGTACACCAGGCGTTGTCCTTTGTACAAATTGCTAGCCATCCGTAGAAAAGAAATGTTTTTTTTTTTTATACAATGAGTTACCGTAATAAACGTAATTCTTATGGATTCGTGAAATGAAAAAATATAGAATTTATAAAAATATGTTCCGCGGATATGCCACGGAACACAGTAATCTTATAATTTTCGCTAATTTTGTTGTATTTCTGATTTGTTTTTCTGTAAAGTTTGGAAAGTTGACCAAAATTTACTAACTTTGGAGATCAAATATTATATAAATGATGGAATGCAGAATATCAAAATAATGTTATACTGATAAAATTGAAAAATTCAAAATCTTATATTTTGAAACATTTTAAATTGAGAAAAGTACGCCGTAAGATTTTAAAAAAATTTAGTAGACGCTGTTTCAGTTAATTAACGATACTGTCTTTTATCAAAGAAAAGTTATATTTTCTTCAATTCCAATGATTTTTGTAGATAAAACCGACTAAATAATATCCACATAATGATTTCTAAATTAGGATTTTAATCTAGTTAATTTTCACTCATAGTCAAAAATGTGTAATTTTCAAAATTTTCAAAGGCAGACCCGCTAGCAATAGAGTTTTAACATTCAAATACTGAATGTATTGAGTTTCGTTTATATCTATAGCCCATTACAGCTTAGACCAGAGTCAGTGAAACTTTACTCTGACTACATTTAATTGCTACACGTGTTTATCGTTTTGTACCTAGTATGTAATTAGTTGCATCATCTATTTTAATATATTGAAAAGTTGCTATTTCCAAATCTCAATAAAGAATTACCGGAATCGAAAGAAATTTCAATAATTTGAACCACTTATTCAAAACGAATAGTTATTGCTAATGTGTATACCTAATACCATTTTCCCTTTTTTGTTGCAAACTATAAAAGTATAAGTACTAAAATCAACAGCGATGGCTAGAAGAAGTGAGTAAACTGAAATACGACTGCCTGCGGCAATTTAGCTTTGAAAATAAATTGAATTCGATCATCTGAAATACGTTCCGAATCTATCTATCGATAAAAACGGAAATGGAACATTGAATGAGGCGCTACCTCGCGCTTTTCAGACCGAGAATTTATTTTCCATGTATATTAGCAATATCTATGAGTGTCGTCCGTTTAATATTCACAGCCATACCCATCTGACAGCATCCATCGCATTCGTTCAATTAACAATCGTGTTTCGCTCGTTCACAGTTGTGAATTCAAATAGACAAAAATTTTCACTAAAAATCGGACAGATATAAAAGTGTCTATAATCCGGATAAACTCGATTCGATGAACGGTTTTGCGATTAATCGATTTAAAAGAACAAAATCTGCGGATTTGAACGATTTCTACTATATTTGATTAAGAAAAATCTGGGAATCCAGCGGGATGTTTTACTAATAAACAAGCTTCCAGGTAGAAAATGGTAAATCCTCGTTAGCAGATGCATCTTTTTCCATTTTCCAGCGAATTGCAAGTTACACTTTTCTTTATGAAAGCATGTTTTCGTGAATATTCCTAATTAGATGGAGTTAACGATTCAAATATGCTCGAGATGAATATATTCATTCTGAGAATTCGACTCAATTCCTGATTTATGAACATGTTTTCGCAAGCATCACGATTCTCTGAAACGAATATTTATTGCTTCATGCGCAAGCCAGTTTATTTGGAACGAGATCTATGGTTTGGCATTATACAATATAGATACTGAATATAAATGGACGGCTCCATTACATTTATCGTATTCACGGTTATGAATCTTAAATGGTATCCGCACTGTTAAGTTCCTAATTGGTTTAATGAGATCACTTGAACTTTAATGTCGTTCATAGATTGAGTGCTGAATTTATATAACAAAAAGTAGCGAATACAGAGAATGTTACGAGCAATCACTCTTTGTAACAATAAAATGTATAAAATTTGGAGAAAAATATAATTTATTATTCTTTTTGCCCGGAAGAAACCCCAATCAAAATACAGAAGCTGCGTTGACAAGTAATAAATATGATAGGGTATCATAACATCTTTGACTTTAATAAAACTTTACTATTACATGCAGTGTAACTATTTTATTTTTTACAGCAAATAAATACTTAATGTGAACATAATTGCTTACATTACTGTCAGCTGATAATTCATTGACTAGTTAACAAATTAATTATAAGTTAATTGTGCGTTATATGAAAGAAAATTTAAAAATACACTTCAATATATGACATCCTGCTCATGCAAAGTACAATACTTGCCATGTTTTTCGAAATGTTCGAAAAATACAAATCATTAACTCTTGCGATATTTGCTCATTTTTGTGAAAAAAGGTTCAATATTTGGAGTTTTATCTCAGAAGCGATTTGTCATATTCAGATACTTTTTTGTAATTTTGCCCGAGAAAGATTATTTTTTTTTTAAATACTTGTTTTAAGTTAAAAAATGGTTTTTGTGATGGACAAGATGACATCACATAGAACTACATAGGTAAGTTCATTAATACGATTTATGGACCTTATACTGTGAATTCTATTATTAACGACGATGACAGAGTATAAGATTAAATTATGTTTTATAAATATAACTTTTCAACTATTATTATACGTTGCATTTTATATTTGGTATCAATAGTACATCTACAGTGACTCCCAAAAATATTCAGACACTACTCTATGAGTACCGTTATGAGTCTATATTTTGCTTGTTTATGAAACAATCGTCCGGATATTTTTACTAGAATTTATTTTAAAAATTTACATACATAGTATAATAATTATTAATAAGCAAAATAATACCTCATTTTTGGTACACACAAATTTTGAGATATGTGTTATATTTCTTTGCCTATCTCTTTCTAAGAATCTATAATTCCAAGGAAGTATAAACACATGTTTCCAAACAACACTTATAAACTGTGTGTACTTTCTCATTATTCACGACAGTTGCAAATGAGAATTCGCTTATTATGAGTCGCAAAGATTTTTTGTGATTTTTACAGAGAAAAAGGAAAAACGTATTGAGAAATTGGTTAAATGCTTAATATAAGCAAGAGATGATGTTGCGGACGTTATTCGACGTTTTAATAACTCAGTACCGTATCGAATTAATTTCGCAAACTAGACGACCGAGAGGTTTGTCTGCAAGAGAAAAATAACGGATTCTTCATAAAGCAAAAATAATTCGCGCATTAGTGCCTCAAGAATAGTGAGTGAGCTATTAGAGGGAAGCTCCAAAAAAGTATTTGCAGAAACTTTTCATCGAACACCGAAACAAGCTGGATACAACGATAGAATAGCCCAAAAAAACATTCATTAATAACATAAATAAGAAAAGGCGACTCACCTTCACGAAAGAGTTAATTTTCAAGGAAGAAGCTTGGTGGAAAAATGTTTTATTTTCTGATGAAAGCAAATTTAATCTGTACGATTCGGATGGACGAATCATGGTGTGAAGGAATTTGAATAAAGAGTCTTATACATGGTGGCAGCGTAATGATTTGGGGTTATATTTTGCCATATGGGGGGAGGGGGGAAATTTAGTGTTCATATATTAGTCTAGGTTCAATTTATTAAAAACAAAGAATCCTATTTTACATTTTAAGAAATGTATTTTAATTTTAAATATCGCGACCGGTGATTATAACTACAATTCATTGCTTGGTGCGCACGAATTGTATTACTATACATAAAGTAACTTTATATGACGTTATCCTGTTCCTGTTCTGACCACAGGAAGGTTTTAAGCTTCTTCCGTTAACAAGGGAATAAGCAAAGTGGTGCATGCTTCGTTCATGATAGTTACGGTACTAGAATAACCACATAAATTTTTGATCTTCGTACAGAGCCAAACACAAAAAGTCTAAGAGAATATTTTCCAGCTAAAATGTCTAGTTTCCAAATATTTTCTGTTTATCAAACTACGTCCTACATTCTGATCAAAATAATCAATTAACACTTTTTAAATTACGCAGTTTTTGCTTTACTATTCATTAAAGTTGTTATTTTTATACATACTGAAATGAGAAAATTTGCAAAATAAGACATTTTCACTTTTCCAAAAATGTCCAAGTTTGATTTGCCTAATTAGCAAATTTTTTATAGATCTGCTAAACCAAAATAAAATATTTATACTTACAACCCAAAAAAGTTATATTTTTTAAAAAGAGTTATGAAAAATAACTGAATTATATAAGGTAGGACACTAAAGATACAGGACAACAAAATATTCTAGATAAGAAATATATTTTACAAAAAACATATTCGGTATAAAGGTTGAAGAATTGAAATGATCTATTGATCATTCCTAATCATACTATGAGTCATTAAGCAGTAGTTTGTGACTTATAGGACTCGGAGTGATTTTTTAAATAAGATATTTTTAGTCTGGATTTTGATTCTACGTTTTAAAACGAAAAGATTTTTTTGCCAAAGCCGGTTTTTCTTAATCAGCAGCACGATGCCCAAAATATTAAATCTCAGTTATCTTATATTTAAGTACTATTTCGGATACACTAGAAGAAGTTTGACAAAAATTGATTTCGTGCAATAATTTTTTCGTTTTTAATCATGTAACGAAAATCCGCAGAAATAAAAAAAAATATCATTAAAAAATGTCGTTTTAGGCTTGACAGGAGCCGAACTTGAAAATCACATTTGTAAATGTAGTATTATAATATTAGAACTAGATTATACACGATATCTCAAATTCTCCAATAAAAACTGACTTTCAACGCAGTTCTTTCTGTCATAGAATTTTCTTCAACTATATGGTAAAGTATAGCAATATATGAATTTTCTTATATTAAATATGTATAAATTAATTTTGTCATAAATATTTACTTGCAAACTTAAATTATACAACATTTCATTTCAAATCGTTCGCTATACTAATATTTCCTGTGTTTATCGAATATTTATCAAGCGTAAATACTTGGTTATTGTATCTCAAACGCCGAATAAATTCCGAATATCGTCATAGAACGACTCTGCATTTCGTTTCATTTTACCTCTTCTCACCCTTCTGGTACAATCTTGTTTAATTTCGCGAGACCAGCCATTAAAAGTCCGAGTACAATAGCATCACGCGACAATGTGTCGAGCAAAGAAGGAATGAATGCTACTTCTCATCGTGCATCGATTTCCGGCACCACGCCACGCCATGTGTATCGTCGAAATCTCTCCAACACGGAGAAATTCCGTTGTTCAAATTTTTTATTATTAGATGAATGAGGAAGGGGGTATGTGTAAAATAAGTTACGCGGATTTGAGCCGAAAATTCATACGTTTATTGGCTCATTATACACGATTTGGGGAAAAAGCCTTGCGGCATAAAAAACCCCACGAAAATAATATGTTTATTTTGCTATGTTTATAAGCGGAAATGCGAGCGGCTGAAGACGGGTTGTACATTTGTTGTAATGTGTGTGTGATGGTGGGGTATCATAGCATTGCGCCGTTATATAATAAGAGTGGTTGCATAGTGCAACTGACTCTGCGGGTCATCGTCACAACCGCGTTCACGTTACGGATCGTCGTCACGACCGTGTTTCCATAAGATTTGAGCACCGAGGTGCAAATCTCGATTGATTCTCGCCGAGAGAATCAATTTACGATACGCAATCCGAGGATCACGAGTGCACAATTGCGGATTATACTTGTTCGATACGACGGTAATTGTGTTACCGTCGAAAATTTATATAGGAAAAAAAAGTTGAATTACGTTCTCTACCACCCCACACTGGCCTATTCGAGGAGTGCAGGGTCCCGCTCAAATAGTGTTATGATTGTATTTGGAATCCACCCTGCACAGGATATTTTACGTAACTCCATGATGCATGGAGTTTGTATGTTATTTCGCGATAGACGGAGGTTGTATTCTCGATCCGACCCGCACAAGATTCCACGACTGACTGAACAATATACGTTAAAAAACACACGTTAGAGAACCCCCGCACAAGTGGGGCGATGGTTTACAAAATTCAAAATCTTCTTGTCCATCGTGAGAGCAAGGAAAACCGTTAGGTTATTTACGACTTGCAGAGGTTTATTTTCAAACCGATCCGAGTGCAACTAATAGACAAAAGACTCTGCATTGACTCGAATGTCGAGGCAGAAAACTATTCACGGTGGTCTACGCGCCGAACCACTTGAATCATAAAATACCTTCGGTCGCGACGAAAGTAGGTAAGTGTCCGCGGCCGAACCACTTGAATCATAAAATCCCTTCGGTCGCGACGAAAGTAGGTAAATGTGCGCGGCCGAACACCATGCTACTTCATTTTTTTGCCGCAGCTTCATTTCTATACCAAACTTCTCGTGCTTATCACGATCATTATCGACAAAATTGAAACAACTCTGATTAAGCAGAAACGGCGGAAAATTAAACCAGGCACTAATCATTTGAAAAATTTAATCAAAACGTCGTGACTGTCGCGCAATAAAAGACTCTGGATGGTAAATTAAAATCATTAGATTTAGAGAACAAATGACAAAGCAAGAGTGCAAACTTTTCAGAACATCGGGAAGAAAAAATCCAAAAAAACCCTCAGTTTCTTTTAAATTATTCAAATAATGTAGTCAAGCGATTGGACATCTTTCTTCAACCGATGAAAAATGATCTACTGATGGAAAGAATCCGTTCCATATTGTTTTGATTGTGGATTATAATGACAGTTATTGAGTTATTATTATGTTTCACTACATTACAGTCTTTAATATCGGTATCCGTGAGGAATTCTTTTAATTAGAAAAAGCTAGAAAATTGTACACTAAAGGTAATGCTTTAATTTTCTCAAGCGAAATCTTTGCTGCGATATATAAATTTGGGAATAATGTAGAACACAATTTTGAATCTTACAATATAAAAGATTATGAAATATTATATTTACCGTCGTAGTAAAATTTTGACCAACTCTGCAACTCTACATCTTATAAAACCACGTTCAAACATACTTCTATTCGTAACTGCCCAAATAAATATTTAAAAACTGCAGTATGTAAGTTTATATTGTTTTAAGTATTTAAGTTTGAATTCTGTTTTTGAATAAATATTTTTCAACAAATATTTGTAAACAATTTTATATTGTACTTTAACAGTTTTCATACTGTTTCCAAATTATTCCTGGAGAAACTATGTAGATTTGGATTAAGTTTAACACTGTTTGAAGTTTATAGTTGTAAACTGTATTTGGTAGGAAAATATTTCAAACATCTCAACATGTTAATTACTTCGTCGTAACAGCGCTTATAATTTTACACAGTTGAGAATTCATATATTATACTTTAAAGAAATTATAATTTAAATATCTTGATCAGTTAGAAAATCTGAAAGAAATCAATTTGTTTTGATCGTCATAATAAGCAGATTCCCTAAAGTAGCTGCAATATTACGTCGCACTTATTGAATTATTTTTTCTGTTCGGAGCAAGCGATATTTTCAAAAGGTGATTTTAGCAAAAAGATAGCACTATAAAGGAGGGGGAAAAATGACATTTACTTTGTGACATCTTGTGTTACGAACACACAAATTAAAAATAAAGCTTTAAACATAATTTCTTAAGAGGAAGTTCGATCCACAATTTTCTCGAAATCATTCCTTTTTTTAAACAAGTATTACATGATATATCAATACAAAATTTGAATTTGAATTTCGGACATAAAGATAATGAAAAGTCAAAAAACTTGAAAAGAATAAATATTTATATGTTTCTGTTTTTATACCTATGTTAAGGCCTGCCATAGATTTAACTGTATATATTTAGCTTAGCTTTGTCAATTGATAGTATTTAGCTTTTCGTATAAACGTGGAAAGAATTGTCCATTACGGTCTAAGTTTTCCGCATTAGGATGGCGGACAATTCTTTCCACGTTTCTTACTCTTCGGACTTGCCGTTCCAACCGTAGACCCGCGGCTATCAGTTTCGGCAGGCAGAGTCAAAAATCCGGCACTTACCGCAACAATAAGATCGTTTTTATGACTTACTACTCAAATCGAGACGTCTCTGCTGAAAATCAGTAAATTTCTAAGCTTTGTATCTCGAAAACTATTAAAAATCGGGTAGATACATTAAATCTTAATGAATTCGTCTTGAAAAGCACTATCGCGTGATCGAAAAAAAAAAATATATAGTTCCATTTAAAAAACGAAACTTCACCATCATATCTTTTACATTAATAACATTATAAAAAATTCGTTTAGGCCAAAACATAGAGCCCCTTTTACCCTGCAATTTCCATATAAACACTTTTTCATGTCATCAATAGTTCATGAAATATCGCGCTGTCACACTTAGGCGTGGACACCCTGTATATGTATATTATTATTATTGTTTTATACCATGTGAATGCAGAAATGCATAACAATTATTCAAAAACACTTTGAAACTGTATTAATATTATTAAAAGCGACAAAAAAAAAAATGAAAAACGTATTATGGAAAAAACCAAGTCCAGCGGGCAGAACGTGCGACCAAAAAACATGCAGCGATTACGACACAAGCCTTTTAACGTCTTAACCAATTCTTTCGTTGAAGTAACGTCTTACGTTCGGGAATATACCGAATTACGACATAAAATTAATTAATAAATGAATTTTATTTCTTTAACTAATATATCGTTTGTCTCAATTATGAATGTGAATCTATTTAAGATTACTTAACAAATATACTGAGAAAAGAAGGTATGCAAATTCGAAGCGGAAAGTACTTTTTTAAAGGAATATATCGGTTTTTGATTTTTTTAACTACGGCGCACCTCATCGAAAAATGTGAAAAAATTAGGGGATAATAGTTATACCAATACCTAACTGCCACATGAATATAAAAATAGTGCTTCGACATCTTCAATAAAAAATCGCATTTTTTCCTATTTTTTTTCGGTTTTTGATTTTTCACGACTACAATTTGCGATCAAACGATCTGAAAAAATTCTACAATATGCGCTATGTGGACCTCAATGTTTGAAAATTTTTTCACAATTTTTGTACGAAATTAAATAGGTAAAATAGGCCAAAAACCGGAATTTCGTTTTTTCCCTTTTACTACCTCCACGGATGAGATAGGGCGTTGAAACTTGGTGTGAGATGTTTTTTTTTTTGATATGCTACCGACTGACGTATTGGGTTTTTCATTTGACTCAAGAGCACATTTGACCAGCATATTCGGCTAGACCCTTTAGCTATTTAACTTTTAATAATTTCAACCAAAATGATTCTCGTTTAAATGAGTTGATAGCTCTGAAAGCTGCTAATTTTGTTATAGTATTCAGGGTAATGCAGAAATCGAAGTATAAAAATATTGCATATTCCTAAAGATACAACCGGAATTTGTGACGTACTGGTCCGGGGAACGAAGAATAAGTTCCCTGCGGGGGAGGGCGACCAGGGAAAGTGGCCCTCCAGTTACCTACGTACACAACAACGGACGATTTTATTTCCGGGCGCCAGTGTAAAGGCACTCGTCCGGGGTATTCGCCCTTCCGACTGATCAGGCAAAAACGGAAATCAGGGGAGGTCAAGGAATAATTAGACGACCCGCGAGTAGTATAGAAAGAGTAAACTTTAATTGAGGCTGAAATAGGCCAAGCTAACGAAATCGAAGGGAGCCCCTCGCGGTACAAATTACGACTGGGAAGAAGGTCCGCACTCGCCAAACGCGAAGGAGATTTCGCGGCGCGGGGGCTCACGATACAAAAAAGAGAAGAAAAGAAGCCCAACGGTAAAACAAACGCGGACGCACGCACGGGAGCACATCCTTTCGATGGTGTGGACAAAAGGGGGACGCTGGTCCTAAAGTCGAAATAAAACGGAAAGAAAAAAACCTGATTAGCGCGGTACCGACACTGAACGACGCGGCGTGACGCGGCACGGAGGCGCGGAAAATCGACGCAAAACGGTACGCGGCCTCTCGGGTCCTCGTCGACGGGGGGTCCCTCGGTCAGGTACCACCCGCACACACACGCGCAACGAAAAAGGCGTAAATCGCCTAAAGGCAAGAAAGGAAAGATGTCTTACCTTTTCTTCGGCACGGTACGGGGGATCACAGCTTTACACTCGTCCACACACACAAGAACACTAAAAAAAAAGGTACATTGAGAAAAGAAAACGGAGGGTACAGAAAGAAAGAAAAGAAAAAATATAATATTAACAATGAAAAAAAAAGTAATTTTAACAAGAATTCAGAAGAAATAAATAGTGAATGAAAATGGGCCGTTCGCGACGCGTCTATGCGTTCGGCGTTCCCTTGCTTCTCTCTCGGGGCGCTGGCTCCTTCGCTCGTCGTCAGAAGGTTACGCACAAAATATGGTTTTTCAAAGAGATTTTGAAATGGAAAAGTTATTTCTCTACTTTGCATACAATTTTTCCATAAAGATTGTGTAAGTTTAAAAATTTGTAACGTCCTTCGTAAAACCATTTATCATATCTCATACATTGGTCGTTTTCATATTTTCAAACAGAGAAATTTTTATGGCATTTTAAAAATATGTTTAACCTCTTATATTAGGCCATGCCATATCATTTGAACTTTGAACATTGAACTTGAACGTTGAGGTACATCAAATGTCATGGATTTAACATACGTGTTGGTTCCAAATCATATTTTTACCAAATTTTCACGTGAGTTTAAGTTCGCTCTAATTACTGTATCAAACAACGAAAACAGTCATAAGCTATTTTCAGACGAGTTCTTACTTTTCATTCGAACTAAGTTTCCATTTGTAGCCTTCACTACTACTGGACTATTCTGAACCACTTTGACGGCGACCTAAAACTTTATATGTATGCATAATTATTACATTATGTATCATTTTTTTATTTATATTGAGTAAATATGATTAAAAAGACGTTTCTAGTTATTATGTTTAATTTTATAGCAGGCAAACTGTCCATTAAAAAACTAACTCATCTATCCTAAGAGTCAAATTAAGAAAATTAACTTAGTTTTTCTAAAATAATGCGGAAATATATCGACGCATAAATACAAATGTAACCTTTAAATATTGTATCGGGGTATAATATTAAAAAAAGGCATTATTTTTTAATAAACTATGGGTAAATTAAATTTTAAGCAACAAGAAAGAAGTTTTTGACGATATTTTTCTATAATACAAATAATTTTCTTAATTCTTGAATTAAAAATCGACAAGTGGAACATAGGACACTGTAGCTTCTCAATATTTTTCAGAATGCTAACATGATTATTAAAAAATTCAAATATATTTGTAATATATGAGTCCGAGTCGTCCCACCCACAAGGCCATCTCTAATTATGCGAATAATTCGATTTTCTGAACCGCTTCGTTACCAATTAGTTCGGTTAATTAACGCGCTACTGTATTTGATTATCTATAGAGGAAATGCAACATATTTCGAATAGTGCTGGTACTGTTGAAGTACCTAAAAACATACTAATAATATCTTATTTAACACCACAAATAATAGAAACGAATAACCTATTAGCCAGCGACACTTGTGGATGAACCGTAATTTTAACATTTTCAATTTGCAGCAGAGTAAAACGTTAATTTGCAAATACTTCTCAACAAGTATTTAATAGTTCTAATCGTGGTTAAATTCGTCGAAATATTACAATAAATTATTTAATCACCGCATTTGCATATGAATTCTACAGTTTCACGTTAGTTTAGCAAATATTTCGTAGTTAACAGCTAGCATCAAGTTAGTGAAGTGTGAATGCAGTGTTTCATGCGAATACCATAAATACACTGAGAGTGTGATCAATGCAATTCTAGAAGTTACACCTTCCCGTAAGGATTAGTCTAACAAGGGACATCACCCAATTGATACACGCCGATTTTAATGAAATTTTAATATGTTACGGAACTCGACAAAATATTTGACACGTATTTTTTTTTATCGGCAAACATCCATTTTGACGTGGTGAAAATAGCCCTTAAAGTTGGAGTTGAAAAAGCTATTTTCGCAAATATCTCGGGAACTAATAGACCTAGACAAAAAACTCAAAATGCAAAATTTTCTGTTTTTGAAGACGAATAATATGGCGTAATTGGATTTTTGAAAAATTAGTTTGTTTAAACAATATGTTAAAAATTAACATTATTTTGCAAATTTTTTTAATAAATCATTGAACTATTTTGATAAAATTTCACATACGTAAACTATGGGTCCAAAGACAAAATACGGATAAATTGGAATTTTTAATTTCTCTCATGCAAAAAATACTACTATCGTTGGAATTGTACGTACACTTTATACCTTCCGTTCGGTGCATGACTGATTTCTATATACAATATTCTGGAAATCGTATTATGTTACATTTTTTATACTAATTTATTTAAAAAAAGAATTTGAAGATTCGTAGGTGCCTCTATAAAACATGGGGCCCGAGTCAGATATCCCGTTTGTTCCGCGCGTGCTGGTGATAGTACTCGATGTAGGGAAGATCTAAACGCGTAGCTTGTACTTGTGTGAAGTGTAATATCTTCATGATAATTTAGAGTACGTACAATTAAAGGAGTTCTATCTGTTCATTAAGAATTGCCTCACTATTGTAAAAAATATACATAGTATCTCTGAAAATATCTTATTTTTTTATAATTTCGAAAATTATGACTTTTATTTCGAAATGATCTTCTAAACTATTATAAACGGTAGTAAATGTAAAAAGTGTGATGAGGTTATGTATTATACTGCATGAATTTCGAGTAACTGTGTTTGCAGACTGTTTTGAGAATAAATAGAACTACTTAAAATGCAAATTAAACAACTGAAAAAGTCGATAATCGATGTGTCTAATAACAAAATAAGCAGGTATATCTAACCAATGTAATATATCAAACATCGTAAAAGATTCTAAATAACGCTGTTAAGGTAAATGATTCCATTATTGGACAAATATCAATGTGATCGTTTAACAATAGTCACTTTTTTATTAACTAATGTAGATGTTTGTGACAGATGTTGATTATCAAATATTGTTCTCCTAGATATTTAATTAAACCAGTTTTCAAGTACAACAATGAATGTTTACAAAAAAGATATTACTAAAAATTACATTTTATCTCATATACGTTCCATTGATCATTACGATTTCTTTTAGTTATACATATGCATGAATAGAAATATGTTTTCTTGCAATTTTACTGTTAATTGCATGTTTTTCAATAATTTCGTTAAATTATCATATAAATTCACACTTTTTTGTCTTAAAATTGATCATTTTCATAAATATATATGTGTCTGGTTACTTATCTTATTGAAATTTGTAATTATGTTTACTTTATGAAAATAAACACAAATAAATGGACGATATCAAATTAGTGATTACTGATACTTAGAAAAGTAAATTATATTAAATCATTATAATAATACAATCATTACTATTGGTAATTATCCATTATATTAACAACAATATATCACATAGTGGAAATTTCCTTGCCAGTACAGAAGGATCAATTATACACACAAGATCTATTTATTATATTTATACTAATGTTTATTATCTGACAAACAGCGGAAAGACATTCGGTGTTCGAAAATATATTTCTTTCAAACGTTGAGAGATCATACATAAAATTAATAATGCCATTTCATAATGCTTAGCTGCATTTAATTCCATAGATATGAAAGAAGGACTGAGCTTTGTAATCAGACTAATGCCAGCAAAAACAATAAGCATTGTCTAATCCCATGATATCTTGTTTTCCCGACTGTGAAAAGTTTCTACTGAACGGATATGCAGGGTATTGTTCCGAACTCGTTATTTGAAGCGGTAATATCAATGCAATTTAATATTTATGATGAATCAATTTGTACTCATGATCATTGAACAGAAGATAATATTATACTTAGTAACATTATGTGGAGATTTCATTGAAAAGAATTTAATAAAAAAAACAATAAACATTAATAGAAATTTTGAAAAGTAAAAATTAATGTGCCTAAGTTTGTTTCACTCTATTCTCAATTAGCCCATCCATAGAAAAAAATTAATAATTCTTTATATAGTCCTTTATAATTATAATGTTACTTATAATTTTCAGTATTATAAACTAACAAGGGAACATATCCAACCGGGGCACACCGATTTTAATGAAACTAATGTGGAAGATAAAAGCATATACTCCTTGCGGCGGTGATTAGAACCGCGTCACGCTCATACCTGAGATGTTTACAATAATTATTGAAAAATCAATTAACGGCATATGAGGAGGTATATAATGTTCAGAATATTGTAAAAGATTGTAAAAATTATGATATTTTTAATAAAAATGCTGATTAGGGGCAATCACAGGAGGTGATTTCAAGCTATATATCTAATAAACATTGCAAAAAACAACAAATTCCAAAAACACGTATCCTCTATTTTAGTCCATAGTTTACATACACAAGGTTGCAAAAAAATAAATCAACATTTAGTAAAAAAATTTAAACAAAAACTATAAATTTTCAAAATATTATTTAAACAAATAAAGTCTATTACAATTTTTTCTGCAGAAAAATTCCCTATTGAAAGACCAACAATTGAAAAAAAAAAGATTCCAATTATCTCCTTTAATTCCTGAGATATTCCCAAAAATATGATTTCAGCTCTTAACTTTGAGGGCTATTATCACCCCTTCAATGTGCACGATTGCCGATATAAAAAAATACATGTCAAATATTTTCTTGAGGACTACCTTCCACATAAGTTTCATTAAAGTCGGTGTGTCCCGGTTGGATATGTCCCCTCGTAAGCTCGACAGGAAGTTTAGTACTCGATTTCGCAAAGTTTCATCCTAGAGAATCTTTATCTGAATCCGGTTAACTCTTGCGACATTTTTATAAATCAGAAGAATAGTAATAATATGGATAAAGGAAATTGTACGCGAACTTTTCCGGGATAAGTTTTTTGTTTTGCTGTAGTCTCCAAAGTTCTAAAACTCTTCCAATCTTATTAGAAGCATTCAACTATAAATAACAAAATAAAACACAATGAACTTAATAGTTTTTGAACAACTAACTACCTGCGTTTAATACATATAACGATGAACATGTAAGTTCAACCATTTTTTTGGTAAAAGCAAAGCGTTTCAATGCTAGGAATGAAGCGAATACTCAATTTCTTTATCATGCGTAAAAGTTCATATTCATTGCCTTTACTTTAGACAATACTTTTTTTAACTCCTACCTGATTCGGCAATAATTTTAATCTGATAGGAATAATGTGTTGAGGTTTGTCGTGTTCCATCATTTTTTAAATAGCTTTCTGTGCAATCATTGTACAATTTGTTTCTCTGAACAATTTGTTTGGGATCTTCTCTTACTCATACATTATTCCCAAACGGGATCATTATAAATTTGGATAGGTATCACGGAACAGTCTTTAAGATAAAATAAAGACACATCAACTGTGGAAGGAACGCCTGTGCCATTAACTCTTTTTAATTTCCTGTCCTGTCGCTAAAACCCTCGGGCTTAGAGGAATGTCGATATTTTACTATACTTCATTACTTAGAGTTTGAAGCCCTGTAATGTAAAATTATTCATTTTTGCGTCCATAATTTAATTTACCTTAGATGAAAACTTACTGAACTAGTTAAACTGTTCAATTTAAATTGAACTTGTTAGGATTATTATGTTAATCTACATAACCTAGGTCGTTTGAAATACTGTGGACAATACCGGAGTTGGCGCGTAGGAGGTCGGACCAGCATAAAAGAAGCCACTCACTTGTCGCGATTATACAAACGTGGATTAATTTCCTGGGCTGAGGGCGTAAATTTCAACCTATCCTTGAGATTTGTTTCTAATCGCGACGCATTGATTTCAAAAATTAATTTGAAATGCAACTGGTTCAAATTTCTAGTTACCGTGACTAAAAGGTTGGCTCGCACGATGCCAAATTCCGTTCGCTCAAACGATTGCGACGGAAGAGAAAAAATAATGTAAAAGTCACGAAGCCCGAAACGATAGCTTATCTGTGACTTTCTCTCGATAGAGTACGGTTTTGAGTGTCAGATCGAACGTTTTATTTCGAGAGTATGACTCGCTGTCGTCTTGACTTTTGCGAAGGCGACGGAGTCGGAAGTCGTACGTCGATTGGTTCTTACACTTTTTGTAAAATTCCAATCAGCGTGCCTCTTTGAAGATTAGGCCGATCCTTCAGAGCTCACTTAGATATTAGTATGTCCGTCTAGGAAGGGTGGGAAACCCAGTGAGTTGGCGGAGGACCCCGAATTCTAACATCCCGTTAGAAAGTCGATTTAGAGTATTAATCTCGTAAATTTTGTAAAAGCGAATCTAGACAAGCTTAAAAGAGAATCACACTTAGGTAGGATTCCCCGTAACGCTAGACTTTAAAGGTATTGATATTGTTAATTTTGCAAAAGCGTAGTTAGCCACGAGAAAGAATCAGACTTAGGTAGGATTCATCGTAGAGCTAGAAATGTATTAATTTTGTTAGATTTTGTAACTGCGTTAATCTTTGAAAGAGTACAAATCATAGACATTTAGAATTTCGAATCTTGTTAATATTGTAAAAGCGTAGTCGAGTTAGCCTTGACAGTAAATCAAAACATAGGACCTCGAGATAAATAACCAGTAATTGCGTTCTGTTAAAATTCTTCTTACACTTACAAATCGCGTGTTATTTAATTCATAGAGTTTCTGTTCTTTATACGACAATATTTATTTAGTTATTTGATCTAGTCGTTCATTATATCAGTTTATATTACATATACTTTTCTTATTTTGTTATAATTGTTATTTGTTAATCATTCTCATCATTATTTTATTGAATAAACCTGCTTATTGAAAGGTATTGACCTGTGGATTTCACTCCTTAACCGCACACCACACGAATCCCACATTCTATAGATTAGTTATTATAGAAACGAATCGTTCAGTAGGTAAATACCGCTCTTTACCTCACGAGCGCTGTTAAATTTCTGTGCATAGCTCCAGAATCGTCACACGTGACCGCTCAAGCCAAAATTCCTACCTCCAGAAATATGTGTGAATCTAGCTGTCCATTTTTCTATTCTGACCATTTGGGGTCGCAGCCCTTCCGTGGTCCAGTCAAACCTCTAGATATGTTTCCTATGCGCTAACTCCTGGATTGTCTACAGTAGATACTACATTTGGAAACAACGCAATGTGAATGAATGTGGCTTTACGTCGTCAACGCCTCTTGAATAACGAATGTATTAGTAGATGTAATCGTTTCGGTGAATTACGAAAATGCGTGATCATAGTTTTGAGATTACATTCGAGGAAGGTCGATTTTATAATTATGCAACCAATAGGACTCCCGTTCTCGAATGCAGGCTTGACATCTAAGGACAACTGAATTTATCACTCTCCGAATTTCATCTTTATCTCGCTTTAATGCAGAGAATATACTATTGATCCTTTCTATTAGCTCATGCTCCGAATTAACGTCATAGATGAAAATGCAGAGGTATAAGATATGGCAAACTCGGGGACCAAGCATTGTGTCCCACCACTATTAATCCATTTTTCATGAAAGTATTCGTCCAACCATTCTCTAACATGTCTCGCATTATGTGTCGAACGGCCATCTAATTGGAACCACATACATTGACGATAAAGGAATGAAACTTCTTCTAAAAAACCTGATAAAGTGTTCTTTGAAAAATTTGAAAATGAAGTTCCAATTAGACTTTAAAATATAAAGTCCTAATGACATATCATTATACATTCTCGTCCACACATTACATTAAAATTGATATTGAAAAGTTGTTTGTCGCAAAACATGTGGATTTTCCAATGCCCAAACATGGCTGTTGCGGCAACTAAAAACACCTCCTCTCGTAATGCTAGCTTCGACAGTCCATCCAAGTTTTTATGGGAAGAAAGCATTTTCGTGCATTGTTTGTGTTAGCGCACGGTGTACATGAGTACCTCCAGATGCACTCGTGATTGTTATTATTCGGTGTAACTGTCATCACCTTCTCGTAGGATCAGAATAGTAAGCAATGTGTAATATATAGGGTATTCGGCTACTGGTGGGCATAATTTCGGGGGGTGGTAGCTGGGGTGATACTGAATAACTTTTTAACACTGACCAATTAGAGTGCGAGAATTGCGCGCGCCCAGACGCGAGAGCGACAGCTTCGAGCTTGATGGCTGAGCGTGATCGTGAACAAGCACGTTTGCACCATGACAATGTAATTGCTAACAGAAAACCACTACGTGGAAGTTAAATCAAATAAAGAATAAAACAATTAAAAATAAGATCCAGTTATGCATTATTTGCAGATAGGGGATAAACTAATTATTTGTTATTAACTTAAACCAAGTAAATCGAATTTGCTCGATATTTGTATTCGTTATTCGAAAGGAATAAGGAATAAAATATCGAAAATTGTTCTTGTCTCTCGTTGTAAAAATACAAAACAACAAATTCGCACATTTTGAAGGACAAATAACTTTTCTATTCATCGGAAAAAATTTAAAATCTAATAACTAACAAATGTATTAATACCTGCCTACTTTAAATTTACAAAACATGTAGAAATAATTTAAATCAGACTCACCAATTGTTTAAAAATAATCCTGCTTCGGTGAAAATGTGTGTCGTGACTGGATCATTTCACCGAAACTGACCTTCTGTAAAAAAAGATATACACCTGTAACGTCCCTGGTACTAGACTCAGGAGTTTACAGCACTCATGAGGCAAAGAGCGGCATTTGCCTATTGAGCGACTCGTTCTTATTATAACTAATTCTATAAGAAAGTGGGGTTCGTGTGGCGTGTGGTAAAAGAGTGAAATCTACAGGTTAATACCATTCATTAATTAAGTGTATTCAAATAATTAAAGGTAAAAATATAGGATTATAATTAACAAATACTTTTGAAAAAGATATAAAATATATGTATGTCTGATATTATATTATTAATATTGAAAACGCAAATCGGTAGCTAACTACTTCGGTTACGCGGTTTTCAACAGGGTACGTATAGTTAGTTAATTATTTGGTCGACGCAAACGCAAGAAACGCGGTTTTATAATGTACGTATTGTTAATTAATTATTTAATCGCTTATTATGACGAAAACGTAAGAAATGCGGTTTTATAGTGGATCTAGATCCTAACTGGTGACAGAACAATGTTTGGTTTCACTATAATATCGAGATTCGAAACTTTATGTAAAAAAAAAAACAGTTGGACATAGAACAGCTATTCTTTGCTTGACTCTAAATCTATTAGTTCAATTGCCCTTTTTGTCGGAGCACAATTGACACCCAAAACCTTAATTGGGGAACCTGCATTAACTGGCTACTAAACGACCCAACGATACAAGAGTTAGATGAACAACATATGCCCAACAATGTTGCAAATTAGAATGCCACGACTTTATTAACTGGAATTACTAAAACGCCACCCAAAAGACACGGGCTTCAGAGACCAAGCCGCTCGAAATGGGGAGCCTGCGTTAGCTGGCTACTAAACAACCCAGAGCGAACTCCGAGAATCCGACGGCGAGTTAGTAACTTGGCAAAAAATAATGAATTTATACGAGTGGCTGAAGAGCTCTTGTTTGATGTCTTAGTCACTTCTGGGGCTGAGTATAGCACTCTCCTTTCGGAGTTACAGAGACAAGACCGTTTGAATGGGGAGCCTGCGTTAGCTGGCTACTAAACGACCCAACGATCAAGTATCCAAATGACTGATACCCGCTGTCTAGTCAAAACTAAGAATCTTGTAGGCTCTTACCAGCTAAAACTGCTACAACTTGTCGCTTAATACTTCTCCTAAGAGGTCCGCCACGTACTGCTTCAAAGATTGTTCTGCGCCCTATGGGGTTTTCGCTCGCCCTTTTATACCCCGAAAACGGCCAATTTGCCTTTCACCTTTCAAGGCTGTTCAGTTTGAAATTTTTGAAAAGCCCGCGCGGCTGGGCTAGCCGTCCCTGATCTTCCTAAGATGGACGTACATAAAAAGTAATAGAGCCGCATCCTGCTCGATGCATCGCCAACTCATAAGAGTTGCGAAAAAGGAGCCCAGCCTAGCGACGCGATACACAAGCGAGTCAGTTTTTTCATGGCGATAAAGAGAAGCAGTCACGTCTCCATATTCAGGGCATTTTTCTCAAGTCAAAAATTCGTATAATATTGAACATCGATATACAATAACCAGGTATGTTACTCCGTAATACTTGGTTTATACTTTAAATAAGAAAAAGCGGTCGCAAGACCCAGTAAACGCGGTCATTTATGACCCGTAGAGGAGTCGTATCTCATGCACTTTCTCTGACGATACACGCGATCATTTATGATCCGTAGAGGAGTCGCGCCCTGCGCACTCGCTCTGATTATAAACGCGGTCAATTTTGACCCGTAGAGGAGTCGCATCCCATGCACTCTCTGTGTCTATAAACGCGATCATTCTCATGACCCGTAGAGGAGTTGCGCCATGCACACTCTCTCTGGCTACACATATACATCTCACACTCACACTCACATAAAACATAAATAAATTTTACGAGGTTTTTGGCCGCAAGGTCTTTTTTCCTCGGGGTTTGTCCCCAAATGTTGTTGTTGTTATTTTTTATTAACTAATACTTTTCTTTTGCATGAATCACGTGGCTCAGACGCGAAGTTTGAGTTACGACGACTGAACAAGGCCATGCAGGGGCTTACCCTCATGTTTAATGCGTAGTATTTTTACATATTTTTTTAATATTATTTTATTACAATTTATTTAGTAAAGAAAATATATTAATTTGATTAAGAAAAATACACTTTGATTTATCGTCAATTAAGATTTCACAAGCTAACTCGCTAAATCGTAGTTTTAATGGATTTTTATATACGCGAATTGGCGGGATATTACAAGTATTTTAATAAGAAGATAATTAATCGCAAATAATACATAGAACAATAACTAAAAATATATTTTGATTTATAGTAAATAAATAAACAATAATAGAAATGTTTAAATGATGATTTATAATAGTTTCTTCTCGATGTATATTTGGCATCTCTTTCTATCTAACGCGCGCGCCATCGATCGGTGATCTAATTTAACAATGTTGCACGCGTGATCTATTCTTGACCATTACCGCGCGAATTTTTATGGTGCGGTCGGTAATTCGCGGTCGATAATCAAAAATAAAGGTACATATATTGGGATTACTCTACTTATCTACATGGGTGTTCTTCCTTGCGGACTGGGGACGTTACACACCGCACAACAGCTGATGTCGCGGCTAGGTCAATGTACTCACTCTAGTTCACGTTTCACAGCAACAGTGTTCCAGATTATTTTAGCTTTTGTTCTGATATTGGACTTATTTAAAACTTAACAAACTGTTGTTCTAATTTGGTCAGTAGAGTAATAACTCCGCTCTGACAGATTACTAACTAAATGGTTTTTAAAGATTGCTAACTGAATGTTCAAAGGTTGATGATTAACTAACTCTTTACTTTCTCTAACCACCCTTACAGTTCGGGTGTACTCCCACTCCTGCCACGAGTATATTGGAGAGTGAGGGGGCGTATCTTAAATTTACGAAAATTAACTAATCAGCGACCAAGGTTGTCTCATCCCTTCCAGTACGCTCGTAAGCGTTGAATTCCTGCGTAGGATGGCAACTTGGCCACTGATGGACACATGATCGAGATTTTAAAAGAAGCCCTTAAATTAATTAATTAAATTAATTAAATTTCTAACACCCGCTATGTTACAATATTATTGATTTTCGTATCGTGTTACAACAAGACGATGAACTCGGGGACTACGGCTGACCGTAATGATTCACAATAACAGCACTGGCAACAATGACAACAATGATCGCGCGCGCCTGCCAGCTCCTGTTTTATACTTCTGTTTATCTCTAAACTGCGCTGCTTTTTTGGCTTATCTTGTTCGTGACCTTTCGATGGTATGTTATCTTGTTTACGTCTAGCGGTCTTGTTTATGTCTGGTGGACGGTGACAAAATAAATGTTCCTAAAAATCCTAACCGTCATTGAATTCTAAAGCTCAACGGGAAGTTTCATCTATTAATTTATGATGATGTCGGATTTTTAGCTTTCATGTGAACCGTTAACTGATAATGGTCACCCAAACTGACTAATATTGTCGTCCGCGTGGCCTGATTGTAAACAGTTTGGTGTTGGGCAATAACAAAAACTGCTATGTTAATTTATGGTGTCTCGGACAGTTTGAATCATGAGCTTTTAACGTTCTCGAAACAATAAATCGAGGAATCTGTAAGTGTTGCGAAGCGCGCAGTGTACTTTACGTTAGAGTGTAATTGGAGTGTGATTTTGTAGAAACAAAATTTTAATTCTTTGTGTGCAATGGGGTCGATGTGTATCTCCTATCTGTTTAGTTTCAATTTAAAATGAACTTATCGATCGTAATAGTGTAAAAGCTGTGCCGAACATCGTAAAATGTGACACTTTCCTGTTAGGGAATCCTTACTAATGTTCTCTAATGATAGCTCAAGAATTTTCATCACAGATGGTATCTGAGTGGGTAGTGGAAGGCATACGACTTCAATTGGTTAGAATAGAAAACAGACGTCTAGACTCACATGTATTTTCAGTAGCAGAAACGATTGGCTCGAGCGGTCATGCACAACAATTGAACCAAAGGACAAGAACAGTCGGCACGTGTTTCAAGTGGGCACCTTGAACGTCAGAACGTCACATAGTGAATGTCCAAGGTGGAGTTAGGCGATACGCCCGAGTGGCACCCTTATATTTGGAACCTGCTCCCGCATGCCAAGTTTAGGGTTGTCGGCAGTATCAATTAATTAATTCATTATTTCATCGTTCTGGAAATGTCGCTCACGTCCACGTAATAAATCACCGAACAGATTGATGAAACAAAATTCTTCGTGGAAATCTATTCAGCCCGTTAGTCAGTTGTCTCTCCATATGCTACCGCATGTTTTAGTCGACCGATTAGTCACCTATCTTACAATCGCGATTTTCGGACACGAAGAAAATAAATATGTGATTTGAAAGTTTGTAAAATCGAAATTTGTAATATTTTGAAGTTATAATAAAATATTTTGTTGGGAAACTTCAACCTGAATGATACGAACTTCATGTCGAACGCACATAGCCACGACGCGGTAACACTGTCCAACAAATTTTACATTTTTTTTGACGTTTCTATTTTCGTTCAGTGATTCGTATAGCTTTTTTCGCGCTGATTACGAATCTGCAGCCCGTTTTTGTCCAGCACGTACAGTTTTTGAGAAATTTGAGTTTGAAAAAAAAAACATTTTTAAAATTTGAACCAATTTTGTGAGGTAACTATAAAAAATACTAAGATTCTGTTTATATCATAAGAATCTATAGACTTTCGTGAATACAACAATATCTGGTTTTTATGCATTCTGAATATTTAAACATGTTTAAACAATCATTGAATGTCGAGAGACACGGATTTTGCACCAATTTTTACGAATATTTTTCAATTTATCTTAAAAAGTAAGGGTCCAGTGGAAAATCGAACTATATCACGCGATAGAGCAGATTTTCACCTTTAAAAAGCACCCAAACAAAGTTGCAACGTCGTTGTTTTTACGATGCTAGAAACAAAATAGCTGCGCGGGAGACGGAAAAAGGACAGTGGTGCTCCGCGTCACGGATTCAGCTAGTAATTCAGCTAGCATTACACGTGTAAAAAATTATATTTTCATTACAAAATATTCACTGATACTTTTAAAATAAAAGGCTACCAACATATCGGACGATAACCTGAAATCGTGCAAATTTTAAAGCTTCAACTCGATTGCGGCACGGGTTCCTGTTATCCAATCATGCTGAAATTTTGACATTATCATTTTTTCGCCAAGTGTAAAAATTTTAGGGGTTGAGATAAAAAAAAATCGTAAATCGAAAAATACGGGCCACCCTAGTATACACGTAGCTAGTCAATACAAAGATTACCTTAAACTAAAGAGAAATATCTAATTGTGTAATTTTAAATGTATCAAATAACATACGTGAAATGTACTTTTCTATGACATTAGGAAGGATTAAATCTTAGATTTTTCATAACAAAATTAGTAATAATTATCTGTTATTTAAGAAATTAAAAATATACTGATTTCAAATGATGTATCGTATATAATTATTTGTAAAATCATTTTTGTATAAAAATATCAGGATTTCAATCATTTTTATTATATTTTCAATATGAGTTTAACTTAAAATTATATTTGTTTTTATAACCGCAACAACTACTTCTTCTTCTTCATTACATGAAGCTGAAGAACTTTAAAATAGACAGTCCTAATACAGTAGAAAAGTTACTGCTAATATCACAGAATTTGTATATTTTTATTGAAATTTTTAAGAAATATTCTCGAAAGATTAATCTATAAAATGCATGTTACTGTTTATATGATAAAATAAAATGCAAAAATGATTTTTTAAGTATGACTTACGTTTAAGTTGCTTAAACATATATAATTCTTTAAGATGTTAGAGAAAATAGACTTTAAGACGATTTTATATGCAAGAGATTAAGATATGCACAATTTACAGTTCAGAATGTTTTACTATAATTATTAACGCACTACTATATTTCAATAAAAAGAAAGCATGAAGTCTAACTAAGAGGATGTAAAATTACTACTATTTCAGTGATAATTAATTTTCATGAAAATATAATCTAATTCGGCGAATTGGGCAAATACTATCTAGGAAATGAAAATGTCTTAACAAACATGTTGAAATGTAAATAAATTTAGCTTGTAGCATCATCTAGTTTTGACGCCGTTCCAGCGACGCGCGATATCAGAAAAAAGAACAATTGAAGTCCTTCTTCCTCGGGAACGAATGGCGTTATTGTACGTAAGGACGCCGTCCCGTCATTGTGTAACGATTCTGGAGCTATGCACAGAAATTTACAGCGCTCGTGAGGTAAAGAGCGGTATTTACCTACTGAACGACTCGTTTTACAATAACTAATCTAAAGAATGCGGAATTCGTGTGGTGTGCGGTTAAGGAGTGAAATCCACAGGTCAGTACCTTTCAATAAGCAGGTTTATTCAATAAAATAATAATGATTAACAATTAACAAAATAAGAAAATAAGAAAAGTATATGTAATATAAATTAACATAGTGAACGACTAGATCAAAGAACTAAATAGATATTGTCGTATAATGAACAGAAAACTCTATAAATTAAATATTACGCTATTCGTAAGTATAAGAAGAATTTAATAGAAACGCAATTTTTGGTTATTTAACTCGAAGTCCTGTAATTTGAATTTCAGCCAAGGCTAACTCGACTACGCTTTTACAATATTAGTGAGACTCAAAATTCTAAGTGTCTGTGTATTATACTCTTTTCAAAGATTACGCAGTTATAAGATTTAACAAAATTAATATGTTTGAAGTCCGGTGCTATTACGAATCCTACCTAAGTCTGATTCTTTTCTGGACTTGCCTAAGTACGCTTTTACAATATTTACGAGATTAATACTTTTAAATCTATTTTCCGACGCGGTGTAGTCGACTACGTGTGATACGCTAGAGACAGAATAATATTCTTTAATAGGTTGATTTAACTTGATTCAAGATCCTAAGATTGATATTAAGTTAATATATTTTCATCGGAACAGTTACTCTTTTAATTTGTGACTCGACAACTAATTGTCCATGACCTTTTTAGTCAGAGCGCACATTGACACCCAAAACCAGATCGCTTAATTGGGGAGCCTGTTGTTCACTGGCTACTAGAACGACCCAGCGATCAAGTATCCAAATGGCGTATACCCGCTCTTGCAATCAAGAGTTAAGAATCGTTTCGGCTCTGACCAGCGAAAACTGTTCCGGATAATACTTGTCTACGACTTCTAGCTAGCTCGACTTCGAAAATTGTTCTGCTGTCTAGGCGGGTTTCGCTCGGCCTTTTATACCCGAATTCCCCACCCTTTTCGAGGTTATAATTTTATATTTTTTATAATATAATTTTGCGTACAATTTACGTATAATTCTTAATTAAACGTTAATTAATAAAGTAAATGATTTTCTAACATTGCCAATAATGTTTTCTGAAGAGTAGTTAATGTTTTTAATACGAAAATAATTAATTAATAGTATATTAGCGAAAAACATATTTTCTGTCCTTTTCTACATTTTACGCACGTACTCCCATAAGGACCTGAACTATATGTCGAAGCATATGATACGCCGGAATATTCCATAGAACATTATTACAATTCATTATGTATTCAGATTAACAACATTTGCTAATTCTATATATTGATGGATTTGATTAATTAATGATTCTAATGATCAATAATACTGTTAATTGAAACTATATATTCTGTCTCCCTTTAGAGATCGCGAGCCAATTCCAAGAAATCCTGTTTAGCGTCGTGTCACGTAGGCACGTAGCATTTTGGAATCTTCCGTATGAAATATTTACAGTACATTATTATTTACTCAAATAGAATAATATGCGAATTTGGCCATCAATGACTCAGCTTAACACACGATTGAATTAGCATTCCCGTATTTTAATTCAACAAATAATTATTTAATAACTTTCATATTTAATATCATTGTTAATGAAAATATATATATTCTATCTTCGTCTGATACGTAGCGTACTCTTTCTATGTGTCTTGAGCTAGAGTCGCAACGCGTGGAATATTCCATACAAAATTCTTATAATACATTATTTATTTAAACAAACGAAATGATACATGAATCCGAGAATTAGTAATTGAACTTAACATTTGATTACTTAACTTATATGTTAGTTGGACATAATAAATATTTAATAACATAATATTTGTAAATAGAAAAATATATATATACATGTTAACCGACAGTTCAACTAAAATTTGATGGTAATCGATATGTCTAATGTCGCGGCCGGAAGGAGAAGAAGAAGAAAATACGATCGGTAATGTAAAATTAATAATATTGTGAAGAACGAAAATGAGATTGCCATTGAGATATTTCTAAGAAGATATAAAAACAAAAAATTTCTTCAGGAATGTTACAATTGTACACATTATATCTTTAACCATTTCGTTACGGGTGCCGACTATAAAATATTCATACAATATACTCATTTTCATGTTTTTTATATAAAACAATAAAACAGTTGTTATGTAGCTCTTAAAAAAGTGTACATACAAGACAATCACAATTAACGTTGAAAGACGCAGGTCCGAACATCGAAGACTACCGACGTGTAAAGTGCACACTTCGCGGCGCGGTGCCCCGTTCACTGGCGTCACTCTAGCGGAGTGGGCTGCTGTAAGGATAGGGTTAAAGCTAACATTTGTATTTAGACATGTAATATTACTTAATTAAATAATAGAAGTTTCTAATATTATTTGACTATGTGTGATCCTGATTTTAACACAACAAAATACAGGCAGTCTTATTATAATCTTTCCACGCTATTATCTCGCAAAATATTCTTTATTCGAAAACAATGTTTAAACGAAACATGCTATATTTGAAGAGGTACATTCAACGGTGTACACTGTTTTTTTTCTGGGTGGAGGTGCCTCCGAGATTTAAAGGTGACCTTTGTTTTTTTAAATGGAAACGTAGTTTTTTTCACGCTAGACACATAGCTGACCTCAAGTCGAATTCATTGATCTACATTATGTTGACCTTGAAATGTCATTCAAGCTCATTTGAATGGCTTTAATTCAGAATATTTCTAAAAATATTTTTAGAAACTTTAAATTAAATAAAACATTTAATAACGGAACAAATTAATTAACATTTCATTAAATTGTAAGGAAAATTACACACGTCCTTTCCGATGAAAGGGTAACATAAGACTGAGTGAAAATCAAATAAATGCTCATCGCAATAATGCGTTTTTCAATGAAACATGATACCACTTGCAATTCCAATTCACTCCGTTCACACTTCACAATGAATATCCGCTATCACTAACGGGCTACTCAAGTAATACTGTACCAATAAATGCGTACAGTTCGAACACATTTATTCCATATTGCTAAATTTGGTTTTGTTCCAACCGTTGGAACACGGTACGTGAGGATTTCGCTTGGAAAGTTTATGATAGGTTCACGACAAAGACTATTTTTGAGAAAGACATTTTCCTTGCACGTCGTAGAATTCATTTACCTTTTTTCGGACAATAGAATTAAAATTTTAGTTTTCGTTTCGTCCTCAATAGCCATTTCCTGTCATAAATTTGGTCTTTCCGAAGGGTAATTTCGAGGGTACGGTCGTTACGGTACTTATGAGTCATCGGGCCTTGAGACCCAGAGGAAAAACCCCGGCATTGCCGGACTCGCGGATTTCTCACGTACACCCTGGTACCGTCCCACTCTTTCCTAAACGAAACGCGCTAAGGGCGCAAAGGAAGAGTGGGAGAAAGTCAAGGGACTCGCTGATTGGAAATTACAAAATCGAGTGACAACCAATCAGCGTATTTCCCAAAACTTTCGCTAGGGCTCCTTTGCTCTTACGATCGAGAGCAAAGGCAGATACAACAAGTTTTCCAAATCGGCAACATCTAATCACTCGCAAAAAGTCTACCGACACGAGACTTCGAAACAACCAATCGGTTTCAACGGGAAAGTTCATCATTTTGGGACTTTGAAAACATTTCGACATCACTAATTACCCTTTGTCGATCGAAAGGGATTTAGTATTTGAACTACTACTCTAATGTTAGTTCGGCAGAGCAGCGCGTCGCGAAAATCCGTAAGCGTACGAGATACGAGCTTTACAACCTCGTGTCACGGAAAATAAAATTCCGTGCGGTCAATTCGCGACGCGAGTAACATCGAACGAACGGTTACAGGTTTAGTGTCACCTATTGTTCCGTGTAAAAAAATAAATAGCACGATTTAAAAAATGGAAATAACTTTGTCCATAATGTTAAATAATTTTCTCGGAAATACTATAATTACAATTTATAAACAATCGTATACTTATCATTTTTTATTTACAAAATATTTTGTGAGATATCTAACAACAGGGCATGCCCATTCATAAAATTGGATTCTCAAAAATGTTAATTTGTACCTTAATTATCACAAAATATAGGGCAAAAACCAAAACGTGTTCACTGAATTTTGCTCAATACAAAATGTTGAGTATAATATTCTTATTGTTCAGAAAACTAAACAATATTAATGTAGACTTAAAAGTGATTAGAAAAACTACGAGTTAAAAACTGCTGTTTTGAAAATAAGCCGTATGCAAGATAACGTGAGGATATTTTATGTGCAGTTATTAAATAACATTCAGTGATAATTGTTTAAGAATTAGCCAAGATAGAGGGTGCGCAAAAACTGCCCGCGTCTTAGTCTTCGATTTTCAAATTGATTTACATAAATGATAGCATATTACAAAACATTATTAAAAAAAGAATTTTACATTGAGCATACGTCTAGTTTGTGAGATTTAGGGCATCAAAATTGGAACCGCCCATAAGAAAATGTAGCGTTATTATCATATTGTGCCGCTAAACTCTAGCTGTATAACCAGCAATCCATCCTGGATTTCTTGAGTTCTCAAAATGCAGATTTTCTTTGTGAAAGCAATATGAGTTAGCTAATCATCCTCAGATTCGACTTTCAACTCAAAAGCCCACCCCTTATCAAATTCGGCACAAGCTTCCTAGTATTCAGATATCCATCCTCATAAGACTTTTTCGCAAATAAAAATTCATCTGAATATTGTACAGGAACGTAATCTGAATTTGCTTATCACCCTCACACTGGACTTTCAACCCCAAGAAAGTCCCTAATCGATAAAAACAATAGTGCCAGTTATAGTAACCTTTTCGAGGTCACTAATACTTTTTAAACGCACAAATGCACTAATTGTAAGATATTTTTTAGTAAACTTATCAGAATTGGCTGACTATTCTCAGACTAAACTTCCATTTATCAAAAACCATTCTTTGTCGATAGAGGAACCCTGTTCCAGATAAGATACAATTTACACGTAATATGGGCATGTATTAAAGGAATTAACATACAGTGGCGGACAAAAGTATTCGTATACTTGAAATATAGAAATGAAAGCAACAATATTTTCTATATTATTAAGTATATGTATTCATATATACGTAGCTACATATATATTATACATAACACTTACCGCAACAAATGACCCAAAACTAAAGACAATAACATCATGTAGTAACTTGAAATGACTTGAAATTCACGAGATCGTAAGAAATCGCCGGGACAAAAGTATTCGTACATTATCATTTATATTGATAAATAATACAGTTGTGGTGACATCAGGACATTCTGATCACTGCAACTATTACATTAGTAGACGTTATGTTAGTATAGTCAGTAGTAATCGTGGCAAGTACACTTTAACACTAATATTTGCAATATGGGGAAAAAATGCAATGAAACAACATTCGAAGAAAGAACAATTGTTATACGGTTACACGAAGAAGGTAAATCATATAGAAATATTTCAGAAATACTAAAAAGAAGTCGATCGACTGTACAAAATATTACAAACAAGTATAAAAAAGAAGAAATATTGCGGAATAAAGAAAGAACCGATAGACCCCGAAAATTAACTATGAGAAAAGAGCGTAAAATCGTCCGAACTATTAAAGAAAAACCAGATACCAGTGCATCTGAAATTGCATCACACCTTAAAAAATATATGCTGAAGGAAGTTCACCCTAAAACTGTACGAAGAGTGCTGCAACGGGCCGAATATAACAGTAGAGTTGCGAGGAAGAAACCACTCATAAGCAAAGTAAACAAAAAAAGAGAGTAGAATTTGCAGAACAATACATAAATGCGAGCGACGACTTCTGGAAAAACGTAGTATTTTCCGACGAGTCAAAATTTGTCAAATGTATGTCAAAAGTATGACGGAAAGCTAATACTGAATTGGATTTCAAAAATATGCAATCGGCGACGAAACACGGAGGTGGAAGTGTGATGGTGTAGGGATGTATTGCTGCTTCTGCAGTCGGCAATTTAGTGATAATAGATAAAATAATGGATAAACATTTATATTTAAATATTTTAAAAGAAAATTTACAAAATAGTGCAGATAAATTAGGCATTGGAAAAACATTTTATTTTCAGCAGGACAGTGACCCGAAACATACAGCCTATATAGTGCGTCAGTGGTTACTATGCAATACTCCCCACAGGTTAGAAACTCTTCCATAATCGCCTGACTTAAATTTTATAGAACATGTATGGGCGAAACTAGAAAAAAATGTGTGAAAACCTGATATAACGTCGAAAGAACACTTCAAAAAAATACTAAAAACAGAATGGTGTAATATAGATCCTGACTTCGTTAAAAGATTGGTGTTGTCAATGCCCCATAGATTACGAGAAGTGATTCGCCGGTAGGGTTATCATACAAAACATTAATTTGTAAAATTCCTGCTAAAATAATTATAGCAATAATTAAGTGTACGAATACTTTTATCCCGGCGATTTCTTACAATCTCGTGAATTTCAAGTCATTTCAAGTTATTACATGATGTTATTGCCTTCCGTTTTGGGCCATTTGTTGCTGTAAGTGTAATGTTTAATATACAGCTATATATGATTAAATATACTTAATAATATAGAAAATATTGTTCTTTTTATTTCTATATTTCAAGTGTACGAATACTTTTGTCCTCCACTGTAGGTGAAAAAATTTGTTGTCGAACATTAACAAGAGCATATATTTGGCCCGCCAAGAACAGGTACAATGTCACGAGCAAATAGGCTTCAAATTGGTAAAGCATATTATGAAAGGACCCTGCCTGATATACAATAATGTCTTGAGGAGGAGAAATAACTAATTAACTGTAAGTATGATTACCTTTGCTGTATAAATCCTTAATGAATATATAAAATTTAAAATGCACTTTTCTTAAAATTATATTACTTACCACTACATATTCAAAAAAATAAATGGACTAGTTGTTTTGAAATTGGCAGGATATATTCTTGAAATGTCTTATTTTTGTTTAATCTATAAAGGAATGAACATTTGCAAGAATACAATTTTGGTATTAAGAAGAAGTCTTTAACGTTTTCCCCTAAAATGCTTTGGTTGTTACATTGGAGTTATATTTTAATTTAAAACGAATGTTTAAATATTTTATAAATTTGTACAAAATCGCTAATGCTAATTGAGAACTCAAAAATCACGATTTTAAATTTTAGAGAATAAGTTCAGATGTTTCAAAGATGTGGCATTGAACAAATCTTGTATAATAGATAGATTTAAGTAATAGTAATTATTACAGAAAAGTTTTACAATTTGATTTTTGTCATAATATAAAATTTTGTTCTCCTGATAAACTGACAAACGATGTTATTAGAGAAATGAGATGTACAGTGGGTTTCTCCGTCAATTATCTGAAACGCAACCTGCAATTGGTTCTGCGGTTCTTTCCTTTGTAAGGGTGGCCAGGAAAGAGACCCCCTACTTTTCTTTTTAGTAGGCGAGCGATGGTTAATTCAGCTGTTCTCTGCTACGAGTTTAATACAATCAGTGAGCACTCTTTTATTCTTCCCTATTAGGTAGAGATTGGTGGTAAATCCGATCGTTCTATCGCAAGTGCGATATTTATATGCAATTGTGACCAATGATGCGCGATAATTCAAAAAGTTCGCGTTATTACGCGAACCAGTTACATAAGTTTGCGAATGCTCCACAATTTGCAAGCTCGCTTACGCTTTGCAGATTTTGCAATTACATCTTTCTGCAAGATTTTAGAAAGATCTTTTATCTTCTTCTTATCGATGTTTATAAAAAATAGATGATGAAATAAAATAATAGACGGTATATGATTTATAAAAAGAGACTTTAATGTATAACAGGGAACACTTAATAGCACATCTTTACACTTTGAGGAGAACCTTCAGAATGAAAAAGTCGTAAAAAAAATTCGACGACTTTAGAGATATGCTACTGGAATAAATCACATTGAAATATAAGATGTATTATATTAGGAATATTCATTAAACCAGAATACAGTACAGAAGATGGTATAGTAGATATAAAATAGTATCATATGATAATCATACTAACCGTAGATTTTTTACATATTTTTGAAACCATGACAGATCGTTAAGAATATATATATGTAAACATTATTAAGCATATTATCTCTGCTAACATACTTTCAACGTTATAGACAGGCAACCCCAACTTTGACTATTGCCGACTTGATCAATACTTGATACAACTATTCCTTTAACAGTTCTGTATAAGTAGATTCGATTTTTAGTAGATACTAGGCATGCATTCATAATAACAGTAACGTCCTGAAGTAATATCATACGTAATGTGAATCAACAGTCTATTCCTATATATAGGGTGTCTCAACTATTGTTAGTTATTAGGTTTAAAATTTTTTCTGATGAATAGAAAAGTTATTTTTCCTTCAAAATGTACGAATTTATTGTTTTGCAGTTTTGTAACGGAAGACAAGAACAATTTTCGATATTTTATTCCTCATTCCTTTCGAATAACAAATACAAGTATCGAACAAATTCGATTAACTCGGCCTAAGTTAATAACAAATAATTGATTTATCCTCTATCTGTAAATAATGGATAACCCGTTCTTATGCTTGATTGATTTATTCGTTATTTCAATTAACTTTGACCTAGAGGCTTTCTGTTAGCAATTCCACTGTCATGGTGTAAACGCGTTTTCCTACGATTACGATCAGCCGACAAGCTCGAAACTATCGTACTCGCATAAGAGCACGCGCTTTGATGTTTTTCCTTAATAATTCAAAAACTAAGCTTCGGTTAATATTGTGGTAAAGGAAAAAGTGGTTAAGCATCACCCCAGCTACTATCCCTTAAAATTATACCTACCAGTAGCCGAACATCCTATATAACACTAATCATGGTTTTATATGTAATTGAAAATACAGATTGTGCACTTATTTGTATAGAAAAAACGTTGATACGGACATCGACACTGAAGTCGATGAGGTGGTAGCTATTATAATAATTTTACCGCAAATTGTTTTAATATCTTTGAAATATTTTTTATTTGACACTCTTGCAAAAAGAAACAATGTTTTTTAATCGTCTTATGAGCAAATATATCCGTAATAGGACGCACGAAAGTATAAATGTTGATGAAAGTTACAGTAATTATGCTGGTAGCAGTTGAACGATACATTTTATCTAAAATTAAGAAACCAAATAAATTTACTAATCATGTACTAATCACTATTACTTAAAAGTAGAAAAACTGGACAATTGCAAAATTGAAAAAATGATAGACTTTTCGAGGGGATTTGGTCTTGTATGAAATTTTGTACTAAATAATATAAACAGAATTACGGAACAAAATAACAGGCTTATGTTAATTGGGTGCACGGTTTTTAATACTAGTTATCGTGTAACTATACAGGGTGTCTCACAACCAGTGTAGGTCCCGGAAATGGGGGGGGGGGGGGGGGGGGGGGGTAGCTGACGTTATTCTGAACAAGATTTCCCTTCGCAAAAATGGGGTTTGAAGCTTCGTTTTTGAATTATTACGGAAAAACACTGACCAATCAGGGCGCGAGAATAGCGCGCGGCCAGACGCGAGAGCGACAGCTTCGAGTATGACGGTCGATCTTGATCGTGAACAAGCGTATCGATACCGCGTCGGTATAACAGGAAACTATTAGGTGAAAGTTACATCGCATAACGAATAAAAAAATCTAGATTATTGTTGAATTATCATTCATTAATGGATAAGAAATAAAGAAATTAGTCCTTACTGACGTAATCAAAATAAATCAAATTTATTCGATACGTTTATTCGTTGTCGCAAAGAAATAATAGATAAAATACGGAAAATGATTCTCGTTAGATATTGTGATGATGCAAAAGAACAAATTCTCATTTTTGCAAAATTAAATAACTTTTGCATTCAACAAATAAAAATTTAAATAAAAAAATTAACAAACTTCAATGTAACTTACCCATTGAACTGTAAATAGTCACGATGATAATGCATCTCTGTCACCGGGTTGATCCACCGATCCTTACCGTTAGAAAAAATAAATTACCACACAGAAACTCTCAATTTACTTCATTGTCACCAATCACTGTCATCTTTCATTATTAGCTTTCATTATCACTTTTCCCCGTCACTTTTCACTAATTAGTCACTGGGAGCCCAACGCACAAATAGGCCGAATGAAAACACGTGAACGAATATTCATAAATAATTTTACCTATACTGTCTTGAAAGCAAGAGAGCGGAATTTTCGATTAAAAACTACGATACATTTTATTTCGGCTGGTTTCTTTCCACAATAAACAATGACTGTCTCGATCGACGCCGTAGTCGATCAACAGATCACCGTTGCATAGCAACCGTTTGCGACGTACGCCTCGCGATCGAGAACGAAACCGAGATCCGTGGCCCGTTCAACAATGTCTTCTATTAAAATATAATTTAATATCGATTCCTCAATTCGGATACCTTATAATGAGAATATAGAGTATCGTTAAACATACATATCTATGAATAATCGTTCACGCGTTTTCATTCGGTCCGTTTACCGGTCGTGCTTATGTTGTGCAATTATTAGAAAGAGACAGTGAAATAAATTGAGAGTTCATTGACCCTGCCAGGACATCAGCTGTTGATGCTCTGATCGGTGGATCTACCCGGTGACAGAAATGTTTTTTACCTGAGCTAGTTTTTTCATGGATCAATCGGTAAGTTTTATTTAAGTTGTTTGTGCATTTTTTAAATTAAACGTACGCAGGAATTGATTTATTTCACTGTAGTGAGTTACTGCATTAGACATTTCATTTCAGTTCCACCTCATGTTATAGACAAGATGCTCATTCGTTTTGAAACGTATTGAAATTTATTCGTTTGCTTCATTAGAATAGTTGAGAAAATTAATTTTCGAAAATTTATTCTTTATTCCTTTTCGAAGGCATAACAAAAATATAATATACTTGGTCTGGATAAACAATAACTAATTGGTTTATCTCCTATTTAAGAATAATGAAGAACTTAATATTATTCTTAACTTCTTAATTTGTTATTGGATTTAATTTTCACCTAATAGTTTCCTGTTATACCGACGCGGTATCGATACACTTGTTCGCGATCACCATCGACCGTCATACTCGAAGCTGTCGCTCTCGCGTCTGGCCGCGCGCTATTCTCGCGTTCTGATTGGTCAGGGTTTTTCCTTAATAACTCAAAAACGAAGCTTCAAACCCCATTTTTGCAAAGGAATTCTTGTTCAGAATAACGTCAGCTACGCCCCATTTCAGGGAAGTACACTAGTTGTGAGACACCCTGTATACTAGTTATACTATAGGTGTGGTTAATATTTCATAAATAACTAAAAAATGAATCAGTTTAATTTTAATTAGCACTTTCTGGATCATGCAGAAGCTCTTGAGAATCAGAGAAATCGTTATCTGATGAATTTTGGTTGTCAGGTCCTTGAATATGACGTAAACGACTCTCATGCGTACTGGTTCGCACTCATCGCTGGGCGCATTGTACGCGTTGCGCGTTAATTTCGGTGCACTATTGATAAAGCAATTCACCGATATTGGCACCTACTACTTCCACTACAGCTATGAGTTGACATGATCATCATTAAATAAAATGGATTTCAAGATTAGCAGCAGCTTTGACGGTTGAAGTAAAACTAAATGATGGTTTCGATAAACAATTTCCAAATAACCATATGGCTTTCGTAATTATTATCATTATTAAGATTAATATCCTGTTTCTTTTGCTTCTTGTCTTGCTGTAGAAGACTGCCTAAATATTAACTTCGTTTATTATTATACAAACAATCATCTGAGGACGAAATTACATTATTTCAATATATCTTATTTTTCAATTAAGAATATCTCGTTAACAGTCAGTTTTATTAACGTAATACATTAACATTTCAATACAGAGCATACCTATAATACGTAACTGCACATGAACATCAATATCAAACATAAAAATGATAACAAAGATATTAGTTGACTTTTATGTTGCTAATGGTCATTTTGAACATCTGTAATTTTAAAATAATCAACGTATCAATTTCGCTTCTATTCGTTTTATATACTGATATTTACAGCGGTCATGTTGCTAGTGGTATAATTAGATAGGGCTAACTCTACGTGAAAAAATAAGTCGAAGACGTAGAATAATAGTTTTTTATAAAACTTAGTTTCTGAGAAAATTGAATTGGATAATTTATCCAAATATTTGTAAGAATATTTGTTTATGGCAGAAAAAATGACAATTTTAACAAGTCTTTTGTTTCGTTAATAATTAGTGGATGTTATAAATTAATAAAAGTAATTGTTAATGTTCCGTGCGATGGTACATCTGGGTGAGGATTTTGAAAGTTTATTTATGATCGGACCGTTAGACAGCCGTTTTTGAGCCAAAACATTTCGGGTCTTTCCAGCACTTAATGTTACTACATGCCCTTGCCATGAATTTAGAATTAATTTTCGCTTCGTCCTCAACGGCCATTTCTCGATTATAAACTCGGTTTTTTCTGAAGGGTAACTTTAGAAACGGTCACGTACAGACGTAACGGTGATTTCTGTTTGCCAAATGTGTACTTAGAAGAAAAAATCGCGACATTGCCGGACATTCGGGGTCCTCCTGCCGACCGACCGGGTTTCCCACCCATCTTAGACGACGCTGCTTTAAGGGAGCTATGAAGGGTGGGCCCAATCTCCAAGAGGCACGTTGATTGGAATTTCGTGAAAATTGAAAAAACTAATCAACCTACGAGCTCTGACTCCATTCGTCTTCGTGGGAGTGAAGACGATAACGAGTCGTCACATTATCGAATCAAATATCGAATTCGTAACATCAAAGCATCAACGTTCGGATGCATCTTTTCACAAACTGTTTAATCGTCGTACATTCGTGGCGATCACAACGAACACCTCCAACGTTCTGGAGACTTGTACAGTTCAAGTTTAGAGGCAAATCGCGTCGCGGTTCAAAATCAAATATTTTTTTTTGTCGTGACGCAGTAGCAATAACGGTCTGCACGCTACAGTTAATATCTGCAAAATGTATTATCAGTAATTATTCTTGATGCTATTGTTGATATATGTACTTATGTAGGTATAACCTGTTGAATTTAACCGAACGTATTGTAACGTCCCTGAATCTGGGTTTAAGCGAAATACATATGACGTTAATTGCACGGCCGAAAAGACGTTTTGGCACTTAAGGAGCGATTCGTATCTATATTGAACACTAGAGATATATGGGTCCTTATGGTATCCAGTTGAGGAGTAAAATCCACAGATTAATTCTTTCAATTAAAGTTTATCGAATAAAACAGAATTAACAGTAAGGTATAATAATATGCAAAGTATATATGTGTACATGACGTCAGAAATTGCAATATGAAAGAATAAACAGCAAACAATATCAAATCGTATAGTTATATCGTTTGACAGAAGTAGTTGCAATGTTTATCAATTACATTATAATCATAATGGAATAATCATAACCTAACCACAATTGACAATTAGCGCATGATATTGGATCATTGCAAAGTTGATATAAAGAAATGCTACGTTTAACAATTAACTACGTTTAGTAATTGGCTGCGTGTAATCATTATTATAAAATATTATTAAAAATTGTCACATTTGGTAATTAGTGGTGTTTTGACAGATAGTAAAAAGATACGGTATAGTAACAAACGTTACACATAGTAAATGACATATAAGATTCGGAATAATAAATATCGTCTAATTAATTAGCTCGGAACAGTTAGTTATTGATTTAACTCTACAACTAAATTTGTTAATTTCTCATTAATTAGATTTGTTGATATCGCCACAGAAGCTTCAGAGACCAGGTCGCTACATACAGAACTTCGTTTATTGCTAGCTCAATGGTTCAAACCTAGAACAGACTCACAGAATTTTATGATTAAAACATTAACCTAATAAAAATACGTAGAGAATCATATATATTTTTGAAGATTACGGTTCAACATCTCAAGCCAAAATGCAGTGACAAGTTATGTGGACCATACTTGCCTATTCATTTATCTGGAAATAACGGGTAACTCTGGAAGCATGAGTTGTAAATCAAAATACTACTTTCTATCGAACGAATAACTGCAAAAGATCTTTCCTTGTTTAAAGGCTATATTGAGGTATTCATATATTTTTCTGACTAATTGTACATGTATAATAGTTTCAGATGTTGTATTAAGATGCATTTCCTTTAATAATGGAGTAGAGTCAGTTTTTAAAGTATGGCGGTCGAAAACCGCACATTCACCAGTAGCTTATTTGTAATAAATATTTTGTCATATCTCTGAAACACATTCATCTGTAATTTCTTGTTATATATAGGTTTTCATTTTCTTATAAGTTATTTGTAATCATCATTTTCGTAATACATATTCTTCAAATATACAGGGTGTCTCGTAACTAGTGTTACTCCCTGAAAGGGGTGGTAGAAGACGTCATTCTGAACAAGATTTTCCTTTGCAAATTTGGGGTTTGAAGCTTCGTTTTTGAATTATTAAGAAAAAACACTAACCAATCAGAGCGCGAGAATAGCGCGCGCCCAGACGCGAGAGCGACAGCTTCGACTATGACGGTCGATCGTGATCGTGAACAAGCGTATCGATACTGCATCGGTATAACAGGAAACTATTAGGTGAAAGTTTAATTATTCGATTAATTTCACAGATATACGCGTAAAGATTCGAAGATTGGCGTGACAAGCGTCTTGATCAGAACAAGTCTTTATATCAGTGGCCTATGTTTATATACATTGACTGGTGACATATAATTTGGTATTTGGAACGCTGACTGACAATGAGCGTTTTTGAATTTTGTAACTATATAGTAAGTATTCCATTGTCGAGTTGTATGAAATGGGCCGCTGACTTGGCGAATTAATGTTGGCTGCTTAACAGTACTAATACGCTATCATAGAGATCACAGGAGAATCAAACATTGTCAAGAATCAAATACTAGAAAACGAAGAAAAGTGCAGAGATTTTTTAGAATGGAAAGAATTAGGGATTTATTTCCTTTGACTTACATATTATGTTTAAACTTTGAGATCCAATATGTATAGTGACAAGAGAATGGTAGTTTTGGGTCAATTTTTGTATCACACTTCAGATGTATGATTGTCTATTGCAGATTTCTTAAAACAAGCGGATTACTGTTGTAACGATTTTTGATATTCACTGATGTTCGAAATTCATAAATTTCTCATGACGCTCAATATTTGGAATTGACGGGAAGCTTAACATTCCTTCGTATCATTATTCTTCATGTTCTGACGAACTTGATAAGTAAATAATTATCCGGCGTGGATAAGTATTTAATAATGATGAAAAAGTTGATAAGAAGGTATGAGAATATTGAAATATGATCAGTGCCTTAACCCGTTTTACAGGTACATTCTTAACTAACAATTTTTCTTTAAAATTACTGTGTATATGCTAGTGAAACAAAAAAGTATCACGGAAAAGGCATATAAGATCGTGCAGATGTAGTAATGAACTCATGGATAACGTTTTGTTGCTACGACTTTCATGGCTGCTATTTTGGATTACGAATGAAATAGAACTAGAAGCTTTTTTTTTGAATTGTGGGTCTTTAAATAGTGAATTTTTCTGTATAAAAAAATTTCAATAAAGTTTATTTGTTTAAATAATGTTTTGAAAATTTATAGTTTTTGTTTAAATTTTTTTATTAAACGTTGAACTATTTTCTTTAAAATAGAGAATACGTGTTTTCGAAATTTGTCGTTTTTAGCAATGTTTATTAGATATGTAATTTGAAATCATCTCCTGTGAAGAGGGGCAATCTGCATTTCAGCGGAAATCAGGGGAGGTCTAAAAAAAAAAACATGGCTGACCCACGAGTGACTCGGATAAAAAAAAGAGGCTTTAATATGGGCCGAATCAGACCATTCCACAAAGAGAACTCCACGGTACAAAGTACGGTACGGGGATAAGGTACGCCAAATGCGGAAAAGGGTTTGCGGCACGGGGGATATTGGCACAAAAATTCGGACGCAACGAGGTACGAAAGACGTGGTATACGATAAAAAGGAGAAGGCGATAGGGGGCACGCCCTCTCTGGGGGGTCATGCACAAAAAGGGGACGATGGCTTTAGAAAGAAAAATACAGAAAAAACGGGAAAAACAAGAATTAATTCTAGCGGTGGGAGCGCGGTACGGAAGCCGTTCGGAAGGGATCAGCTTCGAGGGTCCTCATCGCTGTGCTCGTGTCGTTCGGTCGCGCGGTATCTCTCGCACACTCACACACTCGCATATGTACACTAAAAAAAATACACGCCAGGAGGAGAAAGTCCTACCTGGACATGTAGGTTGGTTCCTTCGGTGGAGGTAGAAGAAGAAAAAAAAGGAATGTAGGATAGATTTGCGTTGCAGGATTTTCGCTCGGGAATAACACAGGAGGAATTTCTGGACAAACAAACAATAAATTTATTCATATTAATGAAGTTTTTACAAAATCAAAACATAAATTTCAGTCTGTCCAATTTACAAATTCTCAAGATACACGTGTAACATTCCTGAGGAAACTTTTTCTTGTTTTTTTATATCTTCTGGGAAATATCTCAATGCCAATCTTATATTCGTTCTTCAAAATACCATTAGTTTTACATTACCGATCGTATTTTTCTTCTTACCGACCGCGACATTAGACATACCGATTACCATCAAATTTTAGTTGAACTGTCGGTAACATGTATAAAGGGTGTTCGGCTACTACTGGTAGGCATAATTTTAAGGGGTGGTAGCTGGGGTGATTCTGAACAACTTTTTCCGTTACCAAAATGCTGGTTAAAGCATAGTTTTCGAATTATTAAGGAAAAACACTGACCAATCAGAGTGCGAGAATTGCGCGCGCCCAGACGCAAGAGCGACAGCTTCGAGCTTGACGACTGAGCGTGATCGTGAACAAGCACGTTTGCACCATGACAATGTAATTGCTAACAGAAAACCACTTCGTGAAAGTTGAATCAAATAAAGAATTCTTTAAATACTATAAGTTTCAAAAACATCCGTTTACCGTCAACCCTGATGTCCCCTTGTTAGTATTACTATCTGCCATAAACCATGACCGAAGCCATCCTTTTGCTTTCCTTTTTTGTAAGAAAACCCAGGTACGGTAGAACAAATTCAAATACGATACGACATACATCTTGTATCAACCACCACTAGAAAAATTAATTTTTATAAATAAGTATTATGTTTGTAATGTTGTTTACATCAATTACATCATCTAAGAAACTAATATTAACGATATTATTTTGCCGTTGAACACGGTGATCATCAAAGACTCGATTGATCCTTCATGAGAAACACGAGTTCTAAGAACGTACACTATTCGTTATTTAACTAAATTTTCATATAATGGCTCCCTATAAAAGAATTACAATATCCATGCACAAAGGTCATTGTTCACGACCACGGTCAGCCGTCAAGCTTGAACCCGACGCTCTCGTGTATTGGCGCGTCATTATCGCGCTCTGATTGGTTAGTATTTTTCAATAATAATTAAAAAACGAAGCTTCAGCCAACATTTTTGTAAAGAAGAAAGTTGTTCAATATCATTCCAACTACAAATTTTCTTGAAATTATGCTCACTATTAGCCGAAAATCCTGTATATCCTATTATGACTAGTCGACATGTGGTGACCACATGTTACGCACTGTAGACAACTCAGGAATTGGTGCATAGGAAGTCGACTGAAAGTAAAAGAAGTCGGTCGCTCAGCCTATCTTCACCATGAACACTTCCGGCGTGGCACATCGCCAAATAAGAATAACAATAACAATCACAAACTGCATCACACAATTTGCACTGTCTTACTCAATCTCGAGACGTGTGTCGACTATTATTGTTTTTGGCCTAATTGATGTGTTGTTACCGTTCAAACCAATAGTTCCTACCGCCGAAAATACGTGTGAGTTTAGATGTCCACTTTTCTATTCTGATCAATTTGGCCCATAGTTCTTCCAAACACTTGGCTCAGCTGCATAAGCGTCAATTCCTGGGTTATCTACGGTGAGTACATGACTGAACACCACGCACCGTGAGGCGCGTCAGTCGTCGTATAGGTCAATGAGCACCGCATATCACGCAGGCGCTGTGCAGAAACCCACCGCGATGATACCCCCACCATGATAATCAATTATAAAAGCGGCCACGCATACCGAAACCAGCAAATAATTCGAGGAAGTGTTCCCACGGAATTTCTTTGGAGTCCGTGTCATAAGCGACGCCCATAATATGATCGTGAACGGGTGTTTCGTGGCAATCATATCGAACAAGGGAGAGAGTAATAGAGGGCCTCACAATTCTCTCTCACCTGTCCTAGTCGCTTACTAGGACCAGCAACTGTAATCACCGGATGAACTACAGGATCTAGACATATCCAAGTTCCATTGTAGGGCTGCTGACGACTCAAGACGAGGGGCTCTCGCCTGGGACGAAAGTGGATCTCTGCATACCTAAGCCGTATTTGTATGATCAGTCGATGACTCAGCGCAAAAGACTCTCGATTAGCTCTCGCGTATGCTGATTGTGACCGTCTTCGTCGATCTGTACGTAAGTTCCTGTGCGTAGTATGTAAATGGATATAGTATATAAGTCCGCTCGTTTAACATGTAAGCAGTTACATGGTGTGTACACCAGTACGCGTAGTATGTCCACCGTACCATAGTTTGTAAGACTGCATAAGAACTACCGAACGCCACCGAGTCCGAGTCGACCCTACTACTGAAAGCAACAGCCGTTTGATCATATAAAGTAATGTCATTCGCGCCTACAAATTGCATCTAGTGAAGTCGCTGCATAATTTCATCATCCCCTAACATACATACATCAGCGCCGCTCACCAATTCCGTTCAACTGTGGCGAAGCAGCGAAAAACGGAAGCGAAGCCGCTCCGTAAAACTATACATAATGGGAAGATAAAAATGTAACGTCCCTGGTGCTAGACTCGGGAGTTCACAGCACTCATGAAACAAAGAGCGGTATTTGCCTAGTGAGCGACTCGTTCTTATTATAACTAATTCTATAAGAAAGTGGGGTTCGTGTGGCGTGTTTAATACTTTCATTAATTAGGTTTATTCAAGTAATTAAAGGTAAAAAAATATAGGATTACAATTAACAATTGCTTTGAAAAAGATATAAAATGTATTATATTATTAATATTGAAAACGCAAATCAGTAGCTAACTACTTCGGTTAGGCGGTTTTCGGCTAGGTACGTATTATTAATTAATTATTTGGAAACGCGGTTTTGAACAAGGTACGTATGGTTAGTTAATTATTTCGTCGCTTATTATGACGCAAACGCAAGAAATATGGTTTTCTAATGGATCTAGATCCTAACTGGTGTCAGAACAATGTTTGGTCTCACTATAATATCGAGATTTGAAACTTTATATAAAAAACAGTTGGACATGGAACAGCTACTCTTTGGTTGACTCTAAGACTATCGGTTCAACTGCGCTTTTAGTCGGAGCACAATTGACACCCAAAACCTGATCGCTTAATTGGGGAGCCTGCGTTAGCTGGCTACTAAACGACCCAACGATCAAGTATCCAAATGGCTGATACCCGCTGTCCAGTCAAAACTAAGAATCTTGTAGGCTCTTACCAACTAAAACTGCTCCAACTTGTCGCTTAAATACTTCTCCTAAGAGGTCCGTCACGTACTGCTTCAAAGATTGTTCTGCACCCTATGGGTTTTTCGCTAGCCCTTTTATACCCCGAAAACGGCCTATTTGCCTTTCACTTTTCAAGGCTATGCAGGGGCTTACCCTCATTTTTAACGCGTAGTATTTTTACATATTTTTGGATATTATTTTATTACAATTTATTTAGTAAAGAAAATATATTAGTTTGATTAAGAAAAATACGCTTTGATTTATCATCGACTAAGATTTCACAAGCTAACTCGCTAAATCGAAGTATTATTGGATCTTTATGTACGCGAATTGGCGGGATATTACAAGTATTTTAATAAGATGATAATTAATCGCAAATAATACGTAGAACAATAACTAAAAATATATTTTGTTTTATAGTAAATAAATAAACAATAATAGAAATGTTTAAATGATGATTTATAATAATTTCTTCTCGATGTATATTTGGCATCTCTTTCTATCTAACGCGCGCGCCATCGATCGGTGATCTAATTTAACAATGTTGCACGCGTGATCTACTCTTGACCATTACCGCGCGGATTTTTATGGTGCGGTCGGTAATTCGCGGTCGATAATCAAAAAATAAAGGTACATGTTTTAGGATTACTCTACTTATCTACATGGGTGTTCTTCCTTGCGGACTGGGGACGTTACAAATATAAAAGCATATGAAAATACAGTAAGTTTTGAAGATTAGAGCATTGTTATGTTTATACTTGTGTATTATAAGCTTTCCATCATGCATTGGATATATAATTATTAATTTTGCATTCTTTAGAATATGCACAATAACATATGAAATGAATTGTTATTCCATTGTCAAACAAAGAAGAATAAAAGCGAGAATCTAGTATAAGATTGCGAAACAGATTGCATTCATATATTTTACTAATTTTTAGTTTCGAACCACATTTCAAATATATAATTGCCGATTCCAGATTCCTTGAAACGTGTAAATTATTGAGGAACTTTTCATTTCTCATCATTGTTAAAATTGACCAAAAACTACCAATTTTTTTGGATTACAGAATTCTATATAAAATTAAAGAGACTTAAGAATACAGGAACCAAAAATATTCATATTATAACAGAATTGATGCAATAAGAAATTACTTACCTAAAAAACAAACGGTTACTTGAACGTACTGAAGAGTATTAGATGTATCATGATGAGAAATAAGTTAGTCGACATTTGACCAGTCAAGTTCCCTGGAACAAAACCACGAATTTCATGTTAAAATTAAGCAGCATTTATCTTTTAATACTTAATCTAATCGTTAAGTCAAATGTGTAATATTCACTCTAGTTAAACAGAAAGTAAATAATAATTCTATACAAAAAACTTATACATTTACATGCTTCTGTCTAGGACAGTAGACAAATCTATCTGTGCATCACAAGTTTGGGATATATATACAATCGCGAAGAATTCATTCGACACATTTTTAAAAGCAAATGCAAATATCTTTTTGTTAAATAGTGTTTTCGGGTATTGAGACACTTCTTCGAGGAAATAGATATTGGCTTTCGATGAATGGCATGCGTTTTGGTTTGTTAGTAAGGCTGCTGGCAATAGTTTAGAAAGTCGAGTTGTGGAAACGTTCTCAAAAAGTCATAAGTCAAAATATCTATTTAATGTTGCGTGAGTGATGCGTAGTCACGATTTGGGCATTGACTGCATGCTTACAAACACTGAATAGATATTATTCCGAGTTCCGTGAATTGTGCAACTCGGAACAAATAGAGGTACGAAAATACGAAAATATAATTATTAGAGGAGGCAATAAAAATTGCACGATGCTAAAGAGGTATTTATTAATTTAATTAATGACACATTTACAACAATTATAAATATAAAAATAATGTGACGGTGTTTGATTTGCTTTTCAAAGTTTTGAAACAAAAGTAATCTGTGATTGCCAAATGTTGGTATTAGAATTTCTTTAGGCTACAATAAGTTGGTAGCAATATTGCAATATGCATTCTTTTTGTTTATTGAGTGTTGGTTGCACTGTTACCGGTGAAGCACGTTGCCACGTACCTTTACGCGTCTGTTAAATTAACCATTGTATTTTGTTAACTAACATCTTTTCATTAATAAATTAACACGTGTAAATCTGTCACCAAAACAATTAAGTCAGTTCAAACGTGGCACAACAAATACATTAACACGATTACGAAAAGAATTGAAAAGAAGAGCTTCTTAAACAGAGCTGTTTAAACCTATCTGATTAAACAAGATTATGCAGCTTGCCAAAATGAAGCAGTCGTTATGGTTTATAACCGAATGATTTTAAATGACTCAAAAGAAAAAGAGGAATAATTGTGGTCCACGTTAAACGCGAATACACAACGCTACACTTTATTCGAAGGAAGAGCTAAACCATCTTTAAACCTTAAAATGAAAATTAAATTAGTAAAGAAAATTAACTACTCTATTAACTTTTGCACAAGGCAAAAGGAATCGGGAACTTTAATACACATAATCTTTAAAATGGACTCAAAGAGTCAAAGGTTCGATAGGAATGGAAGTACAACATAAATGACTGATATATAACTTTTGAAATGTGGTCAAAATGCATTCACTACTATTTACAATACAATTAGAACATTTGACTGAGTATACTAATCACTAATTCCACGAATGAAAGATTGCTGTCATGGAGAGGGTAGAACTTTTTAACACTTTTTGTTAGAGTTTCATACAGACGAGGTTTACGACATGACGGAAGAAATTGGCCACTTTTGAATTCCATAGTTTATTATCCGTACCATCTGTGGGCCAGCACTACGATGGTACGTGACATTTTAGTTTGAGCAAAGGCATTTATCGTCATGCACTCATTTAAAGATTTTTTCGGCTTCAGCAACACAGGCCATGTCATAAACCTCGAGGACTCGAAGGTCAAAGGACATCTTGGACCTGAAAAATAACGGTTTTAGCAGACTGGGAACCGCGTCACGAGTTCTTAGGAAAACTCAAACTTTTCCAAAAAACGACGTCCTCCCCTGTAGGAACTCCTGTTCCCCTTCCAGAAAAATATTACGCCAAGGGTGCAATGGAAGGGAGAACAGAGGTTTTAAATATGGCAAAAAATGCCAAAAAACAGGCAAAGCAAACAAAGAACAAGACAGAACAGCATTAAATAGTATAGACTAGAGTTAGAAAAGTCATAGTTCAGGAACCATTGCTGAGTACTCAGACTCACAATCACACAGTTAGAATCTAGCACATACGTTCACACACACACACACATACCTCCAATATCATACAGACAAATAAACTGTTTTTTTGTTCATTAACCAGTATAAGTTGAACTTCCTTACGGCTCCAATCCGTGTAAAATTGGGTGGTCCTTTGATAGTATATTAGACGGCACGAAGTGCAATATTTAGGGTCCTGACCTTACCCTGACATTTTTTTGTAACCGTCACAATAAATCATAAATATCTTTAAAAGCATGTATCTTTTCAAGATAGCATTTTCGGACATAAGTCCATATAAACTTTTGTTATCTACTTAACTACAGTAATATGTCGTAATAAGTTTCGGTCTAAACTTTCTGGCCACCTTGTATATTAGTTATGGATGAATACACCATCTTAAACGAACGTTTGATGTACCCCTACTACGCGCAGGAACTTAGTTCGTAGAAGGCTGACTCAGGGGTCTAACTGGACTACGGAAGGACTACGGCCCCAATTGGACAATATAAAAATGGACACCTACAATTAGACTCACACGTACTTTCGGTGGTAGGAAGTATTGGCTGAAGCGGTTACGAACAACAATTGCTCGTAACAACAACAATTGAGAGAGGGGAGAGTCAAAGCCGATTTGTCAATGGCAACAATTTGTGAAGGTATTCCTCCAACCTCACGAAGGATTCTGCAGTATAGGAAACGGAAAAGGTAGTTGACATAAATGTTCACCAAATGTGCGTATGTAACATTCCTGGAGAATTTTTTTTGTTTTTTTTTTTTTGTCGCCTTCAGAATTGTCTCACTGCTAAGATATTTCATTTCTTCAAAGGTATTTCAATTTCGATTATCGATTGTATTTTTCTATTACCAACCGCGACATTAGACATGTCAATTACCATCAAATTTAGTTGAACTGTCGATAACACATACAGGGTGTCCCGCGACAGGTGTAAGTCTCTGAAAGGGGTTGTAGAGGACGTCATTCTGAACAAGATTTTCCTTTGCAAAAATGGGGTTTGAAGCTTCGTTTTCGAATTATTAAGGAAAAACACGGACCAATCAGAGCGCAGGGATTACGCGCGCCGAGAAGCGGAAGCGACAGCTCGCTTCTTGCGTCGACGTACAAAGTGGGTATATCCAAAAGATTTACTTTCAAAATTCAGCATCTAATTTGCCCACGCCTCAACAACTAGTGTTTACATTTATATCTATTACTTACAAAAAATGTTGGTAAATTGTTCTAGTTTTGACAAATTCATTATCAAGTAAGTTATTTATTTAATAAGTAAATCCTTTATATAAAAAGTGAATGTACTATATTACTGATTAGTGTAATGCCACACAATTCATTTTTGTGCATACAATTGTGTCCGAATAATCATAAAGCATATTCTATCACATTGATACACTTGACAATTCATTTCATATTAGCGCATCTTGCGAAAGCAAGAGGGATTCAAATACAATACCATTAACTCCGTGGATTTGAGCATATGACAGTAGTTAGCAGACGTTAGGTACTCTCTGTGATGCAAATGAGGTATTACTTCCATAGTTGATTAGTGTACATTGGGGGCTATGTTATACAGCTGTGTTAACACCATAACGAGGACAAATTAAGTTTTGAAGTCTCTGTTTCTCACTCCAAGAGTCCAGGGGGAATACGTTCATTAGTCCATTCTAAACAAAAATTGGGATTTTAACACCACGTATTACAGTATAAAACAGTCTGTCAGGCGGTAGTATAATAATAGAAAAACTTTATCTTACAATTAGTCAACAGAGAATTAAGAGTTATAGAATGCAAAATTCAGGAGATACAGTTAATATTATATTTTACGATTAATAGACGAATATTTTAAAAAGATTTAACATTCTTAAACATATTTAAAAATTCATAAAAAAGAAGAATACTGATTTGTAGATAGTGTATAATTGCGAAGAAGTTTATAAAATTTGCTGTTTTGAATACAAATATTTTGTTTCGCGGGATTTTAATCGCTTTCTTTTTTAAATTTTTTATTTTATTTGTTTTACTTTGTGATACAATTAAATCGATGGAATTTTGTAATAAGAATCAATGTTTTTAAATTCAATTTAATTGTGACTTGATTTATTTGTAAAAATGTAACAGATTTAATATATTATAAAGGGTGTTGGACTACAGGTAGGCATAATTTCAGAAGTGTGTAGCTGGGGTGACACTAAACAACATTTTCCTGTACTAAAATGTTCGTTAGGGCTTAGTTTTTGAATTATTAATAAAAAATATTTACCAATCAGAGCACGAGAAAGGCGCACGCCCAAACATAAATAAGCGTGTTTGCACCGTGACGATGAAATTGTAAGACAGAAAGCCGCTATATCAAAGTTGAATCAAATAACAAAATAAAACAGGTAAGAGTATGATCCAGTTGTTCATTATTCACAGACAGGGAATAAATCAATTATTTGTTACTAAGTTAATCTAAGTGAAGCAAATTTTTTCGATACTTGTATTCGTTCTTCGAAAGGGATTAACAAGAAAATATCAACAAACCACATATTTTGTAGGAATATGCCTCTCGATACACTTTTTTCTGTCGTTACTAATAATAAAATAATTGGGTGGTGAGGTTAGGTTCGATAGCCTCTACAGTACAGTTTTAGTAATTCGTGCTTTAAATAAGTATTTAAATGTGTTTTTGAGTATTTCTCAGTTGAATTCATGAAATTTGAAAGAAAATACAATTTCATAATATTACTTATAGCAGCTTCTGTCAAAATACAGCAATAAAATTGTTATTACTATATAACCGTTATCTCTATCCAATTTTCATCTCAATATAAGAATTGCAATTGTATAATTCTTTGTTTTCTGTTCCCTACCTACCCTTTCCCTACCCTTTTTTCGAATGTTTTGATAAACTTTTAGTTGGTGAAAATATTTGATAAATAGTTTTAATATTGTTTTTGTTTCTCTTTTTTTTTGTAAACTTTCCATGATTTAGAAGTTTCACAGAAAAGTATTTTCATACCATTTACCTTTAATAAGTGTCTCTTTACTTGTTTTCGACGATATAAATCGATAAAATGTCTGATAACTAATAGCACATTACGGAGAAAATGTGGGCAGCAATTTAATAGAGTGACGTAGTAATTTCAGTTGATGAACTTCAAGCAGAAATAGGGCTTCACTTTGACTTCTTCAACCACAAGTTAGGCAAGTATGCTATTACGACTTGATTAGCTTCATGCTTCAACCAAGCTCAATTATCAGTTGGAAGATTGATCTTCCGTAATTCATTATCTTTATCTCGACAGTTTCATCCTTCGTTTATCTTTGAGGAAAGCAACAAAAATTAAGATTTTTCGATGTACAAATTATTCAAGTATATATACAACTTATGAATTGTTATCTAAATAAAAATTGCCCGTATCCGTAGAGAGTAGTTTCATAATTCGAGTAAATAAAACGAAAATGTCTATAGGTATAGGTAATCACTAATCCTTCTTTAGAACTTTTAACATTTCCAGGATCTGTTAGATAGTGCTACAAAAGGCGATGTTGGGAGGATGTAAAATTGTCTAGATGTGAAATTATTCAAAATTCAATCGTCGAAATTGTAGTTTGGAAAATATATACAGAGATGATGTTAGGTCTTAGAATACATATTGCAGCCAGAGGATTAGAACTCATTGTCAGTCCAAGTTTCTGGCAATACAATAGTTTAAAGGTTTTTTCGTTCCTCTAGACACATTTGTAGTTTATAATCAATAGTTCTTTACCCGTAACAGAAATAGGACCCAAGTAGTCATACATTCTAGCGAGTTTTTCCTTGATTTATTGTCAGTCACATCTGGCTGTCAGAGCCCTTAGTAGCCGTAGAGTCTTTCGTTTGCAGTTTCCATTCATGTCGAGGTACTCCTTAGGTTTATTTCTCGCTACGATCATTTCGGGGAAAACCCATATCACTTCATACATCATTGATATTTTGCATTTCCACTCGAATTCAATTAGCCAATAGAAAATAGTGAACTGTTTCCCCTCACCAATATCCCAAAAATTGTACGCCCACTCCGAGTCTTTGTAAAATATAAAACATCTTCGAAGAGTCACTCTCGAAACAACAGTCAATGAGTATACATAAAAATAAAATCTAGTCATCTAAAGTTAGATACATTTACTTAGGTACAGTCCACTTATTCATTTATTGGGAATCTACTGATTCTACGCGTTGTTTAATCGTCACTTAATACTACTAACACATACACATGAGGACCTCAAATTTATGATCAAAATCATACGAAGCACTCGTTTAACCTGTTAACCGGGGAATTAACTTTTGATCAATTCATTGCACAGTGGGAACTTTTTTCTGCGCTGTGAAAATTTATATTATTATGGCTAAAGTAAGGAAAGAAAATTATTGATTATTTATTTTGACAAAATATTTTATGACATATTTAGAATATATATACATCAAATATTTCCAATGTAGAAATAATTCATTAAATAAATTGAAATAATAATTTCGCTGTATGATATTACTTGAAGCAATACACAAAGCAACACTAGAGTTGGCACACGAAAATTTCGTTTCCTTCTTCAAATCGTTTGAATAACACAATTTGCATCTACTGGTTACGTTCATTCTTAAAGAGTTATATAATCAAGATAACAGGTAGCGATATTCCGAAAAAAAGCGCAATTACTCAAATACACAAGAAGTAAGTTATTACTAACAATAAGATGTAAAATACTCAAATGCACACGACGGAATACGCAATTTCCGTTTTATAAAACACGTTATAGTGTCGTTTGTTACCACTCTGTGCAAATTTGAAATATTACGATATGACCACGCATGCGTTCCACATATTACTTTTAAAAATTTCCATGACGAGGAAAGCCGTTATGCACATTGAAGTTGTCTTCCTGACGGAAGATTCCGTCACACTCGGTTAGCAGCTTAATACAGAAATGTCGATCAATAGTTTGCCTTTGTGATAACACTCATATTGCGACCAATCTGTTAGTTCGAGTTCAGAAGTATATATGTCTATATTCTCTGTAAGTGTCATTACAAAATTGATGCTATTCATGAAATCACAATCTGCAATAAACATAACCCGATAGCTGATTCCGCGAATAAACGATAAAAGCATTTCTATTAAAATAGTAATTTCAGAAACAACAATCAATATTTAAAAAGTAACTTACTTTAAAGTAAGGAAGATCGATGCAAAACAGGCGTAATGGATCAAGTCTCATAAGTGTAACATTATTAAAACGGAAATTGCAATTAGGATTAATTGGTATAAACTCTTTATTAAATATTAATACATGCCGAACTTTTTTGAAAGGGAAATAAATACAAAAAATATCGATTTAAAACATAATCCGTTTTAACCGTAGTTTTATCCATAGTTCAGATAAAATCATGTAGCTATTACACAACTAGATTCGTGCCTTTGTTTCATATCTTGTCGTAATTTATTACCTAGATACACTTACAATGATTACAGTTGTTTGGTAATTAAATTCTAGCATGATGAAATTAAGTATTATTAAGTTTTGAGCTGACCTGTACTTTGGTGCGCAAAAAATGACTGGTCTCTATTACGTATTTTATTATTTTAATTTACTTTTATATTTTCGCCTTACTCTTCTGGTTTACTTTTACTTTCTTTATTTTTTAAGGAAAAATTAACAGCATTTCGATATCTGTTTATACGAACCAATCAGATTTGATCAATTGCTTGCTTTCAATCGTTCTTCTCAATCAATCTTTCCCAACCATGAGCCCTAAAAGACCAGATCACGTTTCCCTTTATGTCCAAATTCTTAAACGAAGATATTTCAATATTTATGTATCCGGACCGAGTTTTTCGGCAATCTCGTATAATTAGGTTAATATGCGGCGCCTCTGAACCGATTTTCCAGATACCTATGTATCTGATTCACTTCTCCAATCTCAACCCTAAAATTCCGTTCTCAAGAGCACTCGTATTCTTATTTTTACTGTTAAAACCATCTTATAAATTTGGAACTCTTGGAGGACTCAGGGCCAGTAATCTACAGTCTCTTTGCCGGTGACTTTACTCGATCGTAACAATTATAATAACTGTATTTGAAACTTTTAAGATGGAATATATAAAACATTTAAAATCAAGTTGTCTTTGATGATTTGACGACAAAACGAACGCACACTATTCTATCAGTTCGCGAAACTGATTTCAAGGTATGAACCGTCGCGTCGGCGAGAAAAAAAAACATCAAACAGCAGTCCCAATTAATACAGTCGCAGTTCAGAACCATATACATGTTATTGTATACATACAGGGTGTCTCACAACTAGTGTAAGTCCCGGAAATGGGGGGTAGCTGACGTTATTCTGAACAAGATTTCCCTTTGCAAAAATGGGGTTTGAAGCTTCGTTTTTGAGTTATTAAGGAAAAGTGACAGTACGCTCGAAGCTGTCGCTCTTGCGTCTGGCCGGGCGCTATTCTCGCGCTCTGATTGGTCAGTGTTTTTCCTTAATAACTCAAAAACGAAGCTTCAAACTCCATTTTTGCAAAGGGAAATCTTGTTCAGAATAACGTCAGCTACCCCCCATTTCCGGGACCTACACTAGTTGTGAGACACCCTGTATATTTGTACGTGAGTCAAAAGTGTCGGTCTGTCCTGAGATACTCGCCGGAGAATAAAGTTACTCGTTTATTTTTGTTATTGTTTCGGCCTCATTTTGATCACGTCCATCATCGTTAATAGAAATTCTTCTACACCTCCTTTGTTTTTGTCGATGATTAGCTCTTCGAAACAAACCAACTATCTCGGTAACCGGTCGCGCCTAAATCCGAACAGCGTGTCAATTGTTCATCTATATACAGTATTGCCTCGAAATAAGCAACACGCTTGGGACCGGCCAGTTGCTTATTTCGAAGGTGGTATGCTATTCGGCTTACTTTTGTTTTTTAACTCGCTGTGTGTTAGAGTGAGAAAACAATATACATGTTCTGTCCTCTTTTCACTAAACTGTTCGGTCAACCGTAAAAATTATTAGATCTTCGGTTTCACGGATCTCTCACTTCATCTCGGATTTCTCACTCGGCGGCGGACTTCAATCAAAGAAGTGGGGATAGAAATTTGCTAATTTCGAAGCTCAAAACTGTTACTTGTTTCGAGGCAATACTGTAATTTTTAAACGATTTTAATTTAATTTTTTATTCTATTCGGTACTTTACTGTAAAAACGGCACATTTCTACATTATAAACACTATACTATTGGTATAGTATATCATTAAAAAATCTGAATTAAGTCCAGTTTAGACAAAATTATAACTTGTTTACAGTTTCACGTAAAATTTACATCATTGTTCATATAATTATATTATTCGTTATTATATTATTATTATTAAATGAAATCAAGTATTTATTATTGGCTTATTTTAATTGCTGTTGCATACTGTTAATATCATGTTATATAATATATGTATTATTACGATTTCTTTATGTGTTTGCACGCGTGTAAATTAAACAATTATATAAAAAACATGTGTTAAAACGTGTTGACGACCAGAAGTAACTGACAAGGTTAATAACAATACATCTCTGAATATGTTATAAAAAATACGAAAATCCTCAAATTATATTGAGAGTAATATTTCAAATCTGTATCTACGCCAATGCTTTGAAGCTTGTGTACTACGTAATTCGCACTAGTTTCTCACAAGTAAAGTATTTTGCGTGTTCGTCGCCAATTGTTTTCATTGTTGAATATGTTTTCAAGGATGAGAGAACAAAATGTACGATACAACGTAATATACGATACGAAAGAAATTCTGTTTTTTTTTGTATATAACTCGTGATTACTTTCAGAATAATGTTATAAATAAATTTTTTTACATAAACAAATCATTTTTTACAGAATTTATGATCAGCTGTTGTATATTATTTTCATAAAAAAAACATGAACCTTTTTCTTACAAAATTGTCTTCTGTCTATGATAGTTTTTAAGACAGTTTACTCTAGCTAAAACTTGATGTGTTCGTGTCACCCCATAAGTATGAAAACAAGTCAAAATAAAAAAATTCGTATCTCTTATTTCTTGATTTGCTAAAATATATTTAAAAACCAAAGTAATCGGAGGCGTACACCTAAAATACATTTCTTGTCAGTTTCTTCTTATTTCTTTATAGTAAATTGTTAAACTTGTATATATCCAAATTTTTTTATCTCTAAATACCAAGATCCTCACATTTCTATGACCCCAAATTTCGAAATCCCCAAGTTCTATGATCAGCACATCTGTTGCGTGATTGCGCGAATTCGGGCATGCAGCGCTAATTCTGACCCAGTTAGAATTTAATGAGCCTGAATCTAATTCTAATGATAGTTCGTGTTCCGATTTGTTTGTTCGTGTTATTGATACTTGTGGTTTAGATTCGTATTTGACGAATTCGCGATACCAGGTGCTAGGTTGTTCGTTCGTGTTTTTAAATATTTGTTACAACTGTTTGTGTTGTAAGATGGTTTCGGTTCGTGATGTTAGAGTGTCGCTTTGTATTATAAGTTGGTTCTATTCGTGACATAATTTGTTTCTGCTGATTTGTCGCAAAGGTGAACATCAATGTCACCTCCGAATTGACGGTTTGGAAGAGGATAAGGTACTTGATTGGCTACAATTTTTTTGAAAGTTGTCGCCCTCGTACGAGAAATGGTCACCCCTGGAAGTAGCCGCGACCATGGGGTGACGCGCGAAGGATTCCGCGTGTTCTGGAAAAAACCCGTAGCAGGTAATAAGATGAAGCACCCTGACCCTGACTACGATGGTTCAAAATAACGGAATTGAAAATTAACATGCTGGGCTCAAGCAATAAACTTGGAATGCCGATGCGAAAGTATTTTTTCCTAACGAAAAGTGATCAATGGCTTCATAAACTTATTACCGTTACGAGTCGGTCCGAAATTCTTTGTTTATTGCCTTGAAAATTATAGATTCCGAACCTGGATGTTACCGCATGGGCAAAATGATCAATTTAAATAGTGAAAGAAACTTTCGTCATATGCCCACTTCACACGCAGAATTAACGGCGAATGAATTATTGGAAAGATTGGATAGTGAAATAAACTGCTATTAAATGTAATACTTAGAATATTTAATGCAAAACCACAAATAAATTTAAAAGTATGTTATTTACAAATGTGTCAGACGGTAACTTAGAATTATAATTAGATGTTATTTGTATGCTAGGTAAACTTTATTTTGTAGTGGGGTTCTGTCTAACGACGCTTGGGATTGGTTAGTTAGAATTTTATACATTTTTTGGCGATGGAACCTACTCCGTGGGGACTACAGTTAGACCCAGGTAAGGTCTCTGGAAGTTCAACTGGTCGAGGGCAGTAATAATTGTAAATACTTGGGTTTTTCTCAAACGTGTAAACCGGTGACCTTTTTTATGGCCATTTCATATGACGAGTAATAACGTCATTTAGTTTGACTATTGCTTAAAAATTTTCATTTTACTGCCTTGGAACATGTTTTCTTTGAAATATGATTTTAAATTGCTTTAACTGAATATTAAATGTTTTCTAAATGTTTTTAAGGGTCACAAGTCACCAAACGGACTGTGAATTTTTGTTTTTTCTTTTGTTACGCAGTAACACTGGATTTTATGATTTATCTTCACGGTCTTGTATAGTTATTTATAAAAGCTAAAATTGATGCATCGCACTCTAAGGTGATGCAACAAAATGCTTGGATTTCCAAACTGTAGTGTCCTTACGGTTCATAACCTTCAAATCCGTTGACACGTATGTCTTCAAATCCCTAGGTACTCAAACCCCCATATCCCAAAATTCCTATATTCCTCATATTTAATTCTTGTCTAACATTGAAATTAGCTAAAGTCACTAAAAGTGAACGAGTGAAAGGTCTCTTTTTCCTAAGTTGCTATATTATCTGTAAGAAAACCGAATTTACTCTAAAGTGCATAGCAAATTAGGTAATACTAATAGGCAATTAGTACCACTTAGAAGCAACAGCAATTTAACCTGCGTAATTTAGACATACTTTTTAGCTTCCCTGTAAATTCTTACAAGCAAATCAGCTAAAAATAGTCCAAAAATTGACCGAAACGATAATGAGACAGAAAGAAAAACATGCATACAAATTTTAATGCTAAATGTCTGATTGACTGTAAATAGATACGATTCACGCGCTAATCCCACTGAATCCATTAATATGAGGTATTCTCTTAGGACTCTACGCTTTAAATGTAGTCTTAAGAGAATGCAGGGCACGTATAACGCATTAAAACATTTGGTTAAGATGACACCAGGGTTAGTCGTCCAATGTAACGTTGGGCATATTAATTAGGTTATTAATACTGTTCTTATGGAAGATCTAGCCAATCCTTTTTAAGGTAATTAGAACCAACATTGCGTCAATATTTTGTGATATAAAATTAAGCGACGTATATGAACTTCATTAAATCTTCTGTTCAAATGATTTCGAGTTAAAGTTGAAGGATACCGAAATTTTAAACTTCGTGAAATAATATTATTACTAACAAGATAAGACTCCGAATCCGAAAATTCAAGGGATAATGCAAATGCGAGGTGGGAATATTGTCCAGAAGGACTACAAAGCGATATTTTTTGAGAACTGCACTATCTTTTCTAAGATTAAGGAAATAAAAAATGTCCTTATGGTTTTGATTGTTCGAAGTTTCCCTTATTTCATCCTAGAACTATTAGAAATATGAAAACGTATGTAAATTATGGAAATATTATATGAGTAGATTTACCATTTGTAGCCATCGTCTTGTTAATCTCAATGCAAGAAAAATTTTCAAATTAGACTTTTGGCGGATAACTAATTTAGAGGTATGTTTAATGTTCACTACACACGATCGTGCAGTGATGTAGGATAAAGATAAAGATAAAGCACATAAAATTTATTTACGGGAATGTTCGAATGTACAAGCTTATGCCGTCAAGTCGGTTATAGAACTGTCAGTCGCGCCCGCCTTCCTAAGAGTTGTTATAGCCCTCTTCGAAGGCTGCAAAACAACAAAAAAAAAACGGCAAATTTTAGTGGGAAATTCGGCGTCGCCAAAAACGGGGAAAAACCTAGACTGGGCAAGTGGTCACCAGCTGACTGTCCGCTCATGACCATACGTGGTGAATCTTCCGAGCATACACCTGAATTCTTTCCCATGAATTATGGCAATGGCAAGGCCGCTACAGTGACAACCGTCTGTGTTTGCATAGAGTTAAGTAGCCTTTTGCTTAGAGAAGGATAGTTAGCACGCTAAAAAGGGCGCCAAAAGCTTAAGGGAAAGTGGGAGTTACCAGAAAAATTGGGAATCCCTGACATAAAAATTACCGGGATAATCCCAGACCTCCGTGAAGATTTCGCTTGATGACTTTATGATACAGTCGCGACGAAAGGCCATTTTTGAGAAAACATATGTTTCGTATTTTCAATATGGATTTGTCGTTTTTTACGTAATGCCCTTAGAACTTTTAGTTCTCTCCTTGTCTTCAATAGACAATTCCGGTCATAAATTTGGTATTTTCGGAGGAAAATTTCAATAGTTAAACGGAGAGGTATTTTTAAGCCTCCCGCTTACCAGTCTTGGAGATCCTCCCATACATTTCGGTATCGTTCAACCCTCTTCTAAGAAAACGCGCTAAGGGCGCAGGAAATGGTAGTCATGATCGGCAAGGGATTGGAGAATTATTGGAAAATTAATGCTACCAAACAGCATGTTGTTTAGGACTTCCAATGTTTTTGAGGATGTCCAGATTAAAACGAGTCATTAGTCTTCATTCAGTCGTCATGACGTACTTTTTGTATTGTTTAACATTTTTTTTCTCCACACAGCAATTTTTCAACATTTCAGGACACTAATTAGTTAAATAAGTCAATTTTTTTGGACCTTTGAAATAATTATTTAATAGTTAATTTTAAAAAATAACGTGGCGCGGAGTATCGTGAATTCACGATTGACGACACTGAAAAAATTTAAAAATTTATTCTCCGTGAACAATCACGACGCAATCACAACATCGTACGCGACAAATGTTATTCATATGTAACACGAATTTGTTTAACGCGCTGAGCGCTACGTCAGTCCCTAGGGACTGACAGTTGACTATGTTTCACCTTATTATATTTCTTTCGAACTAAGGCAATGATGCCGCTATAAGTAGAACTGTGTACAGACTTCAAAAGAAAGAAGGAAGGGCGCATAAAGTCCGAAAATATTGTGTTGAATGTTACAGTACAAATAGAAAGACATTCGGTCGTACGTTAGCGAGAAAACTCACAAAACAGGTTGTGACTTATTGTAATATATGCAAATTTAAATCATATCTTTGTTTAGAATGTTTTAATAAACTCCATTATAATTATATCATATATTTTTTAAACCTTGACAATGCTGGTCTCATGCACCGTTGTCGGCCAAATGAAAAGTCCGCTGTCAGTCTCCAGGAACTGACGTAGCGCTCAACGTGTTAAATAAAATGTAATCAATGGATTTTCTACATATTTAAATTGACTAATGACATAAAAGTGGTATATCCAAAATGCAATTGTACCATGTTTAGTTATGTGATGGTTACAAAGAATATATTACATGACACAATCACTTGTGGTCAATAGATATTTTGATAGTCAATGGCGACTACAATAAGTCAAAAAAGTCATTGCGTGAAATCCCTTTAAAACTTATTTTAATATTACTTGAGATGTAAATTCCTTACTTCTCCAATTTTTAAAGTTACAAATTTTTAAACATTAAAGATATTAAAATTTTCAATATTCTAAATTTGAAAATTTATGACTTTCAGAATATCCAAATTTCCAAAGTTTAAAATTTTCTACATTTTTAAATTATCTAACATTTTTTATAAAGAGAAGTTTCTTATATTTGTCTGTTGAAGTTCCTTACGCTTGATAGGGAATAATGAAATATAGATTACAAAGAGCATAAAAACCATTTTAATACCGAAAGTAAAGAGACAAAAAAGATGTGCCAACAACAAAAGAAAATAGAATTTGTAGCTAAAGAAACAGATATTGTCAGTTAATATTATTTTTATGTAGTATGTTTGTATTATTTGTTACTAATAAATATTCCTAATTAATGTAAATTTTGTCTTTATTAGAAATGGTAAAATGTATTATTTCTCTAATTTCATTTCTTGCTCTTGCGTCATATTTACTCCATTAATGCACTTTTTTAAATGCGAAATCACACGATAATAGTTCTAATTTATTTTTTCAAATCAATACACCTTTTATATTAAGAAGGAAGAAAAGGTGTTGGCTTCTTCGCATATCGTTTAGTATTTAAGTATAGGGGTACTATCTGCTAGCGACCACCTAAGAAGTAGTTACACACTCCTGTTGAGATTAACATTCGTTAATCTATCGAATTACGTTATACTAATTCCCGAATTTATTGTTGAAATAAATCATTGAAAAAATTCATGTCCAAAAATGGTAGGTCCTTGCCGTTACTGGGATCATAAACCTATTCGGAAAAACCCAGGGTCGAACGTGCAATTACGTTTACTGCTGCTCAATCCGGAAAGGTTGACCGTTTTAGGCAGTTCGACACGAGAGTCGACAAAGGCAGAACATACTTGGTCATTGTTTCGTCGAAATCTTTCCAACATGGAGAAATTTCATGTTTCAAAATAATGTTAAAAGATGAATGAGGAGGAGGGTTAATAAAAAATTAACTAGACAGATTTGAGCCTGAAAATAATTTATTGGCTCGAGTAATGTGATTTAAGGGAAAAAGCCTTGCGGCATAAAAAAACCCTTTCTAGATATATATTTGTTGTGATTCGACGGTGAAAATGTGTTCGTGTGATTGAGTATGTTTGATTATTGATTCGAGGAGCACAAGGGCTCACTCAAATGCTGATGCGTTTGTGTTACAATCTACATTGCGTAGGAATGTCCACAATGATTTATTCGAGGAGTGTAGGATCCCATTCGAATGATGTTTTGCGTTCTTTACCACCCTACATTGGCTTATCCGAGGAGTGTAGGGACCCACTCGGATAATGTTATGTTTGCGTTCGTTACCACCCTACATTGGCTTATTCGAAGAGTGTAGGGTCCCACTCGAATAATGTTGTGTTGTACGTTCTTTACCACCCTACACTGGCCTATTCGAGGAGTGCAGGGACCCGCTCGAATAGTGTTATGATTGTATTTGGAATCCACCCTGCACTGGATATTTCACGTTACTCCATGATGCATGGAGTTTGTATGCCGTTCCGCGATGCACGGAGGTTGTACTCTCGTTCCGACCCGCACAAGGTTCAACGACTGACTGTGTCTTCGAAATATAAAAATTCGCCCGAACACCCGCGCACATCAGTGGGTGATGGTCAAGCAAATCTGTCCTTGTTTTTGAAAGACCGAGAAAAAGAATGTATCGCCGTTAGCCGATTTATGGCAAGTTTATGGTGACGCTGGTACCGATCCGAATGGGACTTACTAGACAAAAGGGTCCACGGTGACCCGTATTTCGAGGTATATACAGTGGGGGACAAAAGAATTCGTACACTTGAAATATAGAAATAAAAAGCACAATATTTTCTATATTATTAAGTATATTCAATCATACGTAGCTGTATATTAAACATTACACTTACAGCGACAAATGGCACAAAACCGAAGGCAATAACATCATGTAATAACTTGAAATGACTTGAAATTCACGAGATTGTAAGAAATCGCCGGGACAAAAGTATTCGTACACTTAATTATTGCTACAATTATTTTAGCAGGAATTTTATAAATTAATGTTTTGTATGATAACCCTTCCGGCGAATCAATTCACGTAATCTATGGGGCATTGACAACACCAAACTTTTAACGAAGTCAGGATCTTATATTACACCATTCTCTTTTTAATATTTTTTTGAAGTGTTCGTTCGACGTTCTATCATGTTTTCGCATTTTTTTCTGGTTTTGCCCATACATGTTCGATAAGATTTAAGTGCGGCGATTGTGGAGGAGTTTCTAACCTGTGGGGAGTATGGTATAACAACCATTAACGCATTATACAGGGTGTCCCGCGACAGGTGTAAGTCCCTGAAAGGGATTGTAGAGGACGTCAGTCTGAACAACATTTTCCTTTGCAAAAATGGGGTTTGAAGCTTCGTTTTTGAATTATTAAGGAAAAACACGGACCAATCAGAGCGCAGGGATTACGCGCGCTTAGAAGCGGGAGCGACAGCTTCGAGCCTTGCAGCTGAGCGCGATCATGATCAAGTGCCTACGCGCCGGGACAGACTAAACGTTTAATAAGAAGCCCTTACGACAAAACTCAGTTAAATAATGAACAGAACAGTTACAATTAATGTTCATTTATTCATTTTTCGTGAATACGTGATAAACAAATTTGAATCAGACTTACCTATTGTTTAAAAATAATCCTGTTCCAGTAAAATTGTGTTTCTATGACTTCATCGATCCTAATTTTTTGTAAAAAGACACACTGCACAATATCTAATGTCACAACCTAGTCAGTGAACTCATTTCACTTCACTGTCACTTCTAATTGGTATTTTTAACTGTAATATTCTGCTACCACTGTTCACTAATTTCCTAATCAAATAATCACAGATAAAGAACGCGAATGAAAACGCCTGAATGATTATTCATAAATAATTTTAGCGACTTTTTATTTTCTCTTTGATGTTGAACACCCGACGATCTGTCCTAAACTGCCGAATGCAACGCGATGAACATCTTCGACTGGAAATTTAGACAACAGTCCCTTGCAAGAAGGACGTTTGACATTCGAACGAAAGTGAGAGTATGCCTTTCTTTATAAAAAGGCGAAAACCGTTTTTGCCTTTTAGAAAGGGAAAGGGACAAGGTTTTTCCCGGAGGCCTATGAAGCGACCGTCGAGCGAGCAAAACGGAGCCGTTTAATTGTTTTATGATTCTTTACCTGGATGGTCCGAACACTTTCTTTAGACTCGGTACATTTGGAGTCACGATCGGCAGTTTAGGACAGAACGTTCGAAGCGAAACGTTAAAGAGAAAAAATCACTGAAGTTATTTTCGGATAATCGTTCACGCGTCTTCGCTTGTTCATCCATTGTTATTACATTGGGAAATTACTGAAAAGTGACAACAAAATATTGCAGTGAACAGTGATAATAAAAAATAATAGTGAAGTGAACCGGCTGTGATATCAGCTATTGTGGGTTGCGTATTATTTTTACGAATAGTTAGGATAAATGGAACGATCTAGTTACGAGGATCCATTTTCAATCAAGCAAGATTATTTTCAAACAATTGGTGAGTCTTATTTTAATGGTTAATAAGTTTTGTGTAAATTTAAAATTACAGAAATTTAATTTGCTCGGTTTTTACTAATTACACATAACTAATTCCGTTCCTCCTTCATAAGGAATGAGTAAATGAACACTACTTTCAATTATTCTGTTGATTATTTAACTGAGTTTCGATGTAAAGACTTCTCGTTAGACGATAGACTATTCCGAGGCAAAGGCACTTGATCGCGCTCGCGCTCAGCTGCAAGGCTCGAAGCTGTCGCTCCCTCTTCTAGGCGCGCGTAATCCCTGCGCTCTGATTGGTCCGTGTTTTTCCTTAATAATTCGAAAACGAAGCTTCAAACCCCATTTTTGCAAAGGGAAATCTTATTCAGAATGATGTCCTCTACAACCCCTTTCAGGGACTTACACCTGTCGTGGGACACCCTGTATAGGCTGTATGTTTTGGGTAACAGTCCTGCTGAAAATAAATTGTGTTTCCAATGCCTACTTTATCTACACTATTTTGTAAATTTTCTTTTAAAATATTTAAATATAAATGTTTATCCATTATTTTATCTATTATCACTAAATTGCCGACTCCAGAAGTAGCAATACATCCCCACACCATCACACTTCCACCTACGTGTTTCGTCGTCGGTTGCATATTTTAGAAATCCAATTCAGTATTAGCTTTCCGCCATTCTTTTGACATACATTTGACAAATTTTGACTCGTCGGAAGATACTACGTTTTTCCAAAAATCGTCGCTAGCATTTATGTATTGTTCTGCAAATTCTAATCTCTTCTTTTGTTTACTTTGCTTATGAGTGGTTTCTTCCTCGCAACTCTACTATTATATCCGGCCCGATGGAACACTCTTCGTACTGTTTTAAGGGAACTTCCTTCAGCATATATTCTTTTAAGGTGTGATGCAATTTTAGATGCACTGGTATCTGGTTTTTCTTTAATAGTTCGGACGATTTTACGCTCTTCTCTCGTAGTTAATTTTCTGGGTATTCCGATTCTTTCTTTATTCTGTAATATTCCTTCTTTTTTATACTTGTTTATAATACTTTGTACAGTCGATCTACTTCTTTTTAGTATTGCTGATATATTTCTATATGATTTATCTTCTTCAAGTAACGGTATAACAATTTTTCTTTCTTCCAATGTTGTTTCATTGCGTTTTCTCCCCATATTGCAAATATTAGTGTTAAAGTGTACTTGCCACGATTACTACTGACTAAACTAACATAACATCTACTAATGTAATGGTTACATTGATCAGAATGTCCTGATGTCACCGCAACTGTTGTATTTATCAACATAAATGATAATGTACGAATACTTTTGTCTCGGCGATTTCTATCCGTCTCGTGAATTTCAAGTCATTTCAAGTTACTATGTGATGTTATTGCCTTCGGTTTTTGGTCATTTGTTGCTGTAAATGTAATGTTTAATATACAGCTATATATGATTAAATATACTTTATAATATAGAAAATATTGTTCTTTGTATTTCTATATTTCAAGTGTACGAATACTTTTGTCCCCCACTGTAGGTAATTACGGTGGTTTACGCGTCGAACTTGTAATAAATTCTTTCGTCGCGGTAAAGGTCGGAGTTCTCGATGGAACAGTCATATACATTTTGTCCTACATGTGATATTAAAGTTCATCGTTTCAAACTGTGTTTTAAATTTAAGAATCCCACCTTCCTCATAACCTCAACATTTATAAGCAGCTGTAAGTGTCAGAGGTAGAAATTGCTTAATAAGTAATAGAGTATTTTGCTCGGAGTACTTCGCGTATTTCGGGAAGTAATGTTAAATACCGTCCCCCTTTTTCTCTCACCGATCAACCTTTCCGGCCATCTACATGGCGTAATTTATTGTAAAAAGCCCTAGATAAATTATTGTACCACTTATCCGTGCTAAATAGAACCTACATCGAAATTTAATACAAGATTAGTAGTTTTTTGTATTGTTTGTACTCGTGTTTAATTATTAACAAGTCAGTTGCCGTTTTCCGATCTTGTTCAGCAGCGAAAGTAATTAATCTCCAACCTATTATCTCGTCGTCCCCTAAGTACTGTAAGGCTGAACACTGTATCGTGCGGTCGAGTAAACTAAACTTTTTTGGCAAAATTAAAAACTCTGAAAATTTTCTATCCTGATCTTCAAAATGTGCGTGTTAATATCTGTGTGCTGTGCTTCCTTATTCTCATAAGAATCCCACGCCTCTACTGCTTTCTATATTGCGTTCTGAATAGTCGAGCTTTTCAGCCGCTGCACAGTGTGTCGTTTGGCCAATCTAGCCGGACAAAAATACTGCTTCAAAGAAATATTGATTATCTTTCGTTTTATTGGTTTTTTATTAATCAAAAACATGATATTTCAATAAATATTAATGATTATATATATTTGCTAGATTATTTAACAGTTAAATGAACATAACAATAAAATAAACATACAAAATCATTATACAAATTTGTCTATTATATTATACATTATTTATTCTATAAAACTAGTATACAAAATCTTTATTATATTTTTTCAAACATGAATATATTTTTAATCAGAGTCGCTTTCGTGTGATACGTCTTCCGAGGAACTGGAATCGACTAATGTTTCTTCCAAGAATTGTCGTATTTCTATGATATTATTATATTTTTCCGGACAGTTTTTGGAGAAGTACGTAAATGTGAAATAAGCGGGTCTGAAGAAATTAATAATCTGTTTAATAAATCCCTGTTAGTATCCATTCTTGAAGTTTTTCTAGTAAATAATCCTCTATATTTTTTATTGTCTTTATTTCCAGCTTCTTGAGCTTCTTCCGAAAACTGTCCTATCGGAAGAATAGCAGTGGTAATTATGTCTTTTCCATGAAATAATATTTTATGTACAGTAACTGGCATTATATACCATGAATAGTGTTTAAGATATAATTCACGCGTTTCTATAATATATTCATAAAATCTATTTACATTTATTTTATAACTGGAATTCAAACATTCTAATATAATACGGAAGTGTTTGATTAAATCAATATTGATGCCAGTTATTTCGGCCGATTTATCAGCATTTCTACAGAATTTGCGAGCCGCATTGCCATTGTTTGTATTGCCGCTTTGTTGCATCGGTATATCTACTAATAATCCTAACTCATTCCTAAATCTTTCTTGGACTATTTTCTTTTTCTGGGCAAATACGTTTTTATTTTCAATACCACGTACTTGCCATGATTTTATCTCGAGCCTGCACAAGATGTGCAGCATGCACTCGAAAAATCGGATCCACGCATGTAAGGGTGATAATCCAAATGAAAGAAAATTTGGATCCACCAACTTCTGTGCGATAATGGTTGTATTATTCATTTCACTGGGTTTCGCTCTGCATAGGTAACAAGTTTGTGTTGATGCACATGACGATACAGCATTGCATACTTTCCCATCTGTCATGCAAAACACTAGAATTGCCTTTACAAAAACTTCTGTAGTATTAATAATTACTTTTGTTGGCGAAAGTGTCTCTATTTGATTTTCAACTTTTTTAACTTCAGTAAGTATTGTGTTTGTTGTTTCTTTGGAAAGAATGAATTTTGACGGCCGACAATATCTGGTCGATGAAGGTACAGGATTATGCCAAATAATTTTTTTACATTCGTTAATATTACCGTAAAGTTGTAGTGGTACCATAGAAATACTGAATAAATTTTCATCTGTGTGATGTGTCGCAGCCCCACTTTATAATTATATTTAAATTTCCCTGGAAAGTTTCTAGCCCCTCTTTTAATGATTCACATAATCGTGACACGGTGTGATCAATAATTGATTGCAGTGCTATTTCACCTGAAATTTCTGTAATCTCAATTCCCAAAGGATAACATAATTGTTTCGCTGCTTTCATTTGGCAATACGATGGATATAATTTGCAATTCGTATTCTTAGCCTGCTGACGTAATATTTTATACTGATATGTTGATAAACTGGCATCAATTATCAATGCGAGTGCTTGATTAGCAGATAACTGTGCTGCCTTTTCAATAAATAAATTACGTGCCTTCTTTATTACTGTACCTCTTTTAGGCGATGCTGCAGAAAGCTCTTTAACAATATTCGTAGAGTCTCTCTTCCCTGCTTTCCGGAGATGTACTTCGCTGGCCATAAACAACTCTTCTTGATTTGTTAATTCGACTAAGTCTTTTATTTTTCGCAATTTGGTTCTGGTGGTAGAAGATTGAAAATCTTTTTGAGGTCTTCCACGCTCAGAATATGAACCACTTGCACCTTGAGAAGTACTGGGTAAGGTTTCAATAACTGTGCTTGAAAATACAAGATTTTCTTGAAGCCACGAGGAATTTGAGGCTAGAAACCTAGCTTGATTATGGCCCGCTTTATCCCATCTATAAAAATGAATATAGGTAAATAATATAATACTAATGAAAGCGAACGACCGTGATTGAACAACAGCTAAATTTTCTTAAAGTTCGTAATTATTAATTCTAATACACAAAGTTTTCAATTAAAAAGAATGTTTACATACCTCTGTTGAATTTTTTCACAAACACTTGTAATTGTCATCTTTATACTTTTTATAGCTTCATCTGTCAACGCACAATAACTCAACTGTTGTAATATATATTCGATAGCGGCACTGACTTTTGAGTTTTTCGAATTTACAATCCATACGTCGAAAATCGATCGTCGCGTAATGTGAAACGCCATTATGAAAATTGATAGGTAAAATCAATTACAAGGCTCCGAACTTAAAAGAAACTTACTATGACTCGCACTTTGAAAACGTCTGACACAAATGAACCACGTTCGTGGAAAAACAGACGTTCTTATACTTCCAAAATTTCCGCCCCTTGTCCTCAGAGTTGTTGGTATACGGAAAACTAACTTTCTGCTGGTCATTTTATTGTAGTGTCATATACTGAACCAAGTCCAGGCTAATTGCAACGTGGAGTAGGAAACTCCACAGGTATAAAACGAATGCGAATATTCAATACCTAAAAACTCTGGAAGACTCACAAGGGACCATAACGAAGTGATAATTTCCGATTTTTATGAAACTTGTATAATGTATAATGTAATTCTCGAAAAAATATTTGACACGTATTTTTTGTTAACTGCCGACATTCATGTTAAGGGGGGACCTCTATGTAGGAGGGCTCAAAAAATGCATTTTTTTTATTGTTTAAAAAGTTACTTTGAAGCCTATAAAATACGAAATGCATTGGTATTTGGGGTGAATCATAAAACTATTTGCTGTGAGAGCCTATACCCGTCGCCCACCTTTAGGTCGATCAGAGACGCGCGCGGTGGTATAATTACCGGGGAGGTGTTTATTTAATGTTTGAAGTGCTTCTATACCTGTAATAGAGTTTAGTCAGATGTTTTGGAAGAAGTACTTACACGGAATTTTCAAAGTAATAGTAAGTATAAAAATTATTCAACCTCTTGTGCTAAAGTACGCTCAGACAAATTAAACTTTACACGCGATTTTCTCGAAACTTGTTTTTACGCTAAGTTGAATATGGGTGTACACGATTACTCAAAAACTACTCAACTGATCGGACTGAAATTTTTTACACATTTTAATAACAACAGTGTCGCCTAGATGAACCTAAATGTAAGTTAAAATCACTGAAATAAACATTTTTTTTACTGCAGAAAGGGAACAATTTTTCTTTAAAATATTAAACATTTTGTTGTGAGGTCTGTCATTTTTTCAATTTTTAATTATTTTTCAATATCTTTGGTTCATCTGTTTACTAAAGCTATACATCAGATTTCTTTGCTTGGCTCTTTCAGATAATAAGAAAAGACACTAGAGTGTACACCGTTTTCGAAGTCACTTCGCGACGCATCTAACATATACTGAACCTCCGTCATTTTGTATTTTATGTAATCAAAAAAAATTGGCCACTTTTGAATTCCATAGTTTATTATCCGTACCATCTGTGTGCCAGCACTACGATGGTACGTGACATTTTAGTTTTAGCAAAGGCATTTATGGTCATGCACTCATTTATAAATTTTTTCGGCTTCAGCGGCACAGGCCATGTCATAAACCTCGAGGATTCGAAGGTCAAAGGACATCTTGGACCTGAAAAGTAACGGTTCTGGCAGACCGGGAACCGCGTCACGAGTTTTTGGGAAAACCCAAACTTTTCCAAGAAACGCCGCCCTCCCTCGTAGGAACTCCTGTTCCAGAAAAGTACCGCGCCAAGGGCGCAATGGAAGGGAGAACAGAGGTTTTAAAGATAGCAAAAAATGCCAAAAACGACAGAGTAAACATAGAACCAGACAGAATAGCACAGAAATAGTACAGACTAGAATTAGAAAATCTTAGTTCAGAAAGCATTGCTGAGTACTCAGATTCACAATCAAATAGTTAAAATCTAGCATATACGTTCACACACACATACACATCTACAAGATCATACAAACGAATAAACTGTTTTGTTCATTAACCAGTGTTAGTTCCTTACGGCCCCAATCCGTGTAAAATTGGGTGGTCCTTCGACAGTATACATACTAGACGGCACGAAGTGCAATATTTAGGGTCCTGACCTTACCCTAACAGGGGGTGAATATAGCCCCCAAAGTGGGGGTGAGTAATATTTAAATGTGTAAATTGCAAAATTATATATTTTTTATGAGGAATCCAAATATAAAAATGACACTTTTTTGTGTTAGGGATTTCCGTTTTAACGAGACGCGCATGCGTCAGCGCGATATGTGTAAATAAAAATGATAGATGTCAAGGTTTGTCTGTAATGCCCTTTCAGGTTTATATTGCTTATAAGTCTAGCTTTCGACACAACTAGTGGGAACGTTGTATAAAGTGATATACTGTGTTAAAAGTCTACCTATATTTTGAAATAGAATTTAAATTATATGCTAACATTTGAGAAGGTATAAAAGACTAATAAAATGCTATCTCAAAAAACGACAACTGTAGAAATCATCCTGAATGATAGAAGATAACACTACATGTACACAAATATTAATATTGGATACTGGTACAACACAATTGTCAAAAATCTCAAGCGCGGAAAAAGTGCTCGTAGAAGCAGTTGCGTCAAACTACATTTTCAGATACTATTAACAGATCATTACATATTGTTTTTTACATTAATATTGATATTTTCTTATAAAATGGACATTCTACTATCGACACATAATGTCAGTGGACATATCTGTGTAAGTTGCAAAATTGATTTTTGTCCGGCTAGATTGGCCAAACGATACACTGTGCGCTGGTTTGAATTTAATTCATGTTCGTGTTTCAATATCTTGTTTTTAGTGAACAATTTCATTTCGTATAGTATCGTGACGCCGGTAGGCGTCTAGCGCCCAATCGTTTTTATCACGCGTGGGCGACAAGAGGGTTTGAACTAGACGCCAAAGTACGACTCATAAGTAAACCTACGGAAGTGTTATTCTCCGATTTTTCTGGAATGTAGATATGTTATAATACATGAAAAACTAAGAGACAGGTATTTTTCTTTATCTGCGGAAAAATATATTTAATGCATGAAACGAACCCCCAAAATCGAAAGGTAAAATGGAAAAATTGTGATATCTTTAAGACCAGTGAAGTGATTTCGATGATTTTTGGTATGACAGTATCTTTCGATAAAAGACGAAAATCGGCCTAGGTATGTGGAAGGGGAGTGAAAATTAGGGGTTGATGTACCCCTAAAATGACCAATTTTTGCTGCACAAAATCAATTTTGATCTCATCGAAGTAAAATCTATTAAAACTTCAAGAGGCAAGTTAATTAAGGAACACATATTTTTTTATTTTTATTTATTTAAATTTATTTATATGAATAAATTTAAATAAACGGTATGTAACCGTGCTGGTTACATATTTATAAACACACTGTCTGTATTTGTCTATATCGAAGGCAAGAGCTACCCCTACTACCGGGAGAAGTCGCGATCCTTGTCGCGAGGATAAGAGCTTTGAATATTTGTTCCACATAAGGGTAATTATGCATGCGCATCGATCCCCTCTCGGTAGTAATCGTAAGAGATCGATGCGAGGATCAAATTCGACACTCTACGTCTGAAAGCGAACCAAGAAAGACTTCTCCAATTCCCTTCAGCGCAAAGTGGTACGCGATCGGGAGGTCGAATCGACCTGGTAATTTAGTCAAACCGCCTATCTTACCGTCGCGCGTCGTCGCATACGCGCCTCAAACCGAGGAGTCGCAAGCTCAAACCGAGTTCTGGCACTGCTAGAACGAGAGCATAGAATTTTATTTATTGGACGTGTACAGCGCAGTTGTCAAACACGTGAAACTTCTGATTATTATAAAATAAATAATTAAAGTAATTTCATTATATGATTCGTTGACTGGAAAGAGACGGTGAGTAATTATTGATTGTGAGTGAATTGTCAATGGGAAAAATCGGCGATAATCCCACAGTTGCAGATAGCGACTGAGATTGTTTAATTGTACACTTTGAATGATACAATTCCCAGGCTCATTCAGGCCATTAAAGTGTCGCTCGGCCCACGTAAAGCGTCCCGCCGTATCTTCTAATAGTACCTGTGTGCCCTTGTGAGGGGTAGACTCGTGGGTATGGAATTGAACGATTTCTGCCAACATTTGTGCGTGGTACAGCTCACAGACACGATTGTGCAACCAGAGTATCGCTCACCTTACAAAGTGCCCTGCCGTTACTCATTACTGCTATCTTTCTGTTTGTAAAAGAAATCGTACTAACATAGTTCATAATCATATTGAATAACCGAAGTGTCGCTCAGCTCACATACTGTGCCTGCCGGCATCTTCTGGATGTTCTTCATAGATTTGTAAACTTTATAGTACAGGCACCACTTAATTTTTCCAAAATTGTTCGACAAGATCGATCTGAATGTTTCTGAACTATTCGCGTCGCGAATATGACGATCAGATTTGCACTATTACAATTAGGCGTCCGGCACTGGAGAAGCCCAATACGGTCCTCTTGCCGAGGTCTTAAGTGTTTCAACCTAATTTTGGCTTCGTGCGTATCTCCACCGGAGCAACTTCCTGATTTTTCGGCCGAGTGTAAAAGACGCTGCGACAGTCCTCAATCATATTTTTCATCAAGATATTAACTCCAACAACAATCCATTTCTATTCAGTATATTTCTATTGTGCAAATTCAATTCTGGGCATAGCAGGCCTTTCTTATCCACATACCATTGCATGTCAGTATATTTGTATTTATTAAAATTGGCATAAACTTTTACTTCGTATGTGTGGGGCATTTCTCTTAAGGAATATTATTTTAGAAATAAGCGTAATTTATTCGTTACTTCAATAATGCGATTTATCTGTATTTCACAAGAAAAATTTGTATTCTGATAAATAAAACGAGTGAGTTACATCGTTTCGTAATCGACATAATTGTATGAATTGGACAAAATATATATAGGGTGTTCGGCTACTGGTGAGCATAATTTCAAGACGTGGTAGCTGGGCTGATACTGAACAACTTTTTCCTTGACTAAAATGTTAACTGAAGCTTAGTTTTTTAATTATTAATGAAAAACACTCACCAATCAGAGCGCGAGAATAGCGCACACCCGAACGCGAGAGCGCCAGCTTCGAGCCTGACGGCTGAGCGTGATCGTGAACGCACACCTTTATACCGTGACAGTGTAATTTCTAACAGAGAACCACTACGTTAAAGTTAAATCAAATAACGAATAAAACTATGAAGAATAAGAACGGGTTATGCATTATTTACAGATAGGGGATAAACCAATTATACAGGGTGTCCCGCGACAGGTGTTACTGCCTGAGACGGGTGGTAGAGGACATCATTCTGAACAAGATTTCCCTTTGCAAAAATGGGATTTGAAGCTTCGTTTTCGAAATAGTAAGGAAAAACGCGGACCAATCAGAGCGCGAGGATTATGCGCGCCCAGAAGCGAGAGCGATAGCTTCGAGCCTTGCAGCTCAGCGCGATCATGATCAAGTGCCTATGCGCTGAGACAATCACTTGTTCACAATCAGTTTTCTTCACCACGATTTGAAAATTTCGTTAAGTAATAGTGATATAAAAGCGGTGTATATCGTCAAAACCAGCTCATTTTGAACCACTACGTCTAAAACCGTTACGTCTAAAACATTTCGTTGCGGAATACCATTATTGTCGCGATTATGTTGCCTAACTTACTCAAACTGTTCGTTACCAAATTAAATTGACATGTAGAATACATATAACTTTAACAATAAGTGTTTTGTAATACCCAATACAAATTTAATAAAATTAACAGCTATGTATAACGCAAATATAATTGTTTCTCATTTATACTTATAAGTGTTATAAGTAGGCAGTTTGGTATGTATAAAATTCTTTTCACATTTTATCCTTATGCAAATTTGAATAAATTATAAAATAAGGTTATGAAAAATTTGTGTATTATACATAAATTGCATTGCTCACAATTTGTTAACATCTTGTTGTTATACGCAAAAACCCATATAACTCGAAGTTTCATGCGAAGTTTCATCAAAATCGGAGGGGGACTCGGAGGGGGAAGGCACTTCCGTGCCTTCCCTTGTTAGTGCAGATGATTTGTATCATCAATTGAAGAAACAGTCACAAATGGAAAATTGATTTATTATATTTGGTATTCGTATGGCAATGGAACAAATATTGCAAAAGTGTCTAGCACGGTAGTATAATAATGTTTTAAGAAATTATACTTAAAATATTGTTCAAATAATAATATTATATTTTTCTGTATGTTTTGAAGAACACTATTATGTTTATATTGTTAGTAACATTTTTTGCAAGAGATTCCGAATTACGATAAAAGAAATGATAAAAGATAGATTTTCATCATTTTCACGAACTTTAAATGTCTTATGTGGACTTGAACTTCTTAAACTTCTGGTCACGAAATATACAATAATAACAATCTTCAACGTTCTACACGATAATTGCTTCTTATTAAAAGAAAAAATTCTAATAGTTTTTAATTTGAAGTGACAGCAAGAATGAATTTACGAAAATACAGTTTTTAGATAAATGCAACGTTTGCATTAGATGCATTAGCTAAATGCAACGCACAAGCGAGTTTTTTATAAAATATTGGTAGATAATTTTCTTCCATTTTTATGGATCAGCAAATTTGTCGCTGAGAATGCTGCACGCGTATGTTTCATTATTTCCAGTTTCATTTTATCACCATTCTAGGCGAAAAACTAATCCGGTCAGGACGGTGGCGGAAGACCGTTACGTAACGTTGCAATATTATCTCGTGGAAGCTGAAATGCGGAAAAGCGTTGCGGTTTAACGCTCGTAACAATAGATCTGTTAAAAAAGAAAAATGTGAACTGCTGTGGCACAGATAAAAAACGATTTATTTGTTGACCGGAAGAAATTGGTTTCCCAAACTGTCGCGCGACAGATTTGCACAAATTACACGGGGGTAGATATACGAACAGTTGATAACGTTTAAGTTGTTATACTGATGCTTTTCAGTTCTACGAACATGAAAATGTATACACGTTCTCGCTACAAGTGAAAATACACTTCACCATTTTGGAATAATCTTAGATTATATTGGAAACTTCTTTATCTATTTCACTCGCCGCATTAACACTAATTTTCTGTTTATTTACGGTAATGCTTCGAAACACACTACTAAATTATGTAAATATTATCAAGAATAATTACAATAAATTGTAATTAAGGGAGTTAAAAAGCAATAGCTAACTAGTCGTCGGATCTTAATTTTATCGAGAAACTGTGGGATGTACCGAACAAGTTTTCAAAAACTGTGGCTGAAACCATTTTACATTATAAATAAGTTTGTTAAATACATGAAAGCTGATTACTTTATTTATTGAAAATGAAACTAGTAACTGAAAGTGTTATATCCCGACGTTTCTTTTAACGTCGGTGGTGAGGAAAAAAAACTATTTACTTTATAATATGTAGCTGTATTCTGCCCGAGGACCAAGACGATAGTGTCGTGCACGCGGTTTTTCTAACGGGTCTTTTCCTGTTCGCGACAGTCATTTTTTTGTTCGCACAAAGCCAAAGGCGCGCTTTTGGGGCCCCCTTGGCGTCTTTATCGAACGAGGGTCGCGGTTCCGTGATCGACTTTATCGGCTAGGTTACCGACGTTGATCTACATCATAAATGGGCTTCAACAGAAAGGATTTTTTATAATTTTAAGGTGGCACACAAAGTTTTAAAATAAGTTTGGGTGGGGATCTACGAAAAATGCCCAGTTACGAAGGTACATTTGTGAATTACGGACAGACTACTTTATTTATAGAAATTAAACATGCACTAAATAGAAGCGCGAACTGTTAACCACTTTTCAACCGTCGCCAATGTTAAGACACTTATCCCAGAAAGGCACAAGCTTCTGTACAACCTTTTAGGATTGGTGTGAAGGTGAATAAAGTCTGATGTGGTTATATTAACGAATAACAATAATTTATTTGAAACAAGTATTCCGTGTGGTACCGCGAACGTTCGCTCGACAGACGCCAAACTCGAATGACGAGCGGCCATGCCTGTAGCAACGCGTTCTCCTAAGGGACAATTGAATATCATTCAATGAACGTTTCTGGAAAGCTACTCGTAAAATGAACATCGCCGACATGGCGGCGATCCGTATCATTTTTGCAACGGTGGCTCATGGAAAAAATCCGAAGCCGGTAATAAAAGCATTCGTGGTTACTGTCTGCGACAGTACCCTCCTAGCAGTGATTAACGCCCACTCAAAAGGGTATACAGGACGTTCCAAAACACACTTCAAGTGAACAAATACTAAAATTATAAATGCTATCACACCTACAATATTATAACAAGAAAATATATACACTTAAGTAAATACCGCCTGATAACGACCGGGAAATCGAACTCTCCTACCGGACCGTAATGTATATCTATCGACATTACTATTAATTGGAGTTTCTACCACGTCTTCATTATCAATTACCTGGGGATTAACTTCGCAAATACTCTCGTTCAAAATAAACGCGGGCTTTAACCTGTCCATTGAGACGATAGACTCCTTTCCTTTCACTTCGATTACAAACGTCTTGTCTTCACGCTTAACTACCCTAAACGGCCCGACATACGGTGGGTGCAATGGACCCTTGACCGCGTCGTGTCGTAAAAATACGAAAGAGCAAATTGACAGTTCTTTAAACATGAAAGTTTTATTTGTGCCATGCTCAAAACGTCTTCGGAGCATAATTCGTCTGCGTGTCTTTCTTGCTAGCGACAAAAAATTCGTCGAGTAAACGAACGGTCGTACCGTAAACTAGTTCCGCCGACATGATTTTTAAATCCTCTTTGTATGCTGTGCGGTGCCAAGTAAGACAATTGGTAATACTTCGACCCAATTATCTATCCAATTATCTGGAATCTGATTATACGCACCTACAAGATCTATCTTAGAAAATACTCGTTTCCCGTGCAAAAAATGTGAAAAGTCCTTTATGTGAGGCGGCGAATACCTGTCTGGAATAGTGTGATTGTTGAGCGCGCGGTAATCACCACATGGTCGAATACCTCCATCCTGTTCCGGTACAAGGTGTAACGGCGAAACCCAGAGCCTCTTCGACGGTGCCCTGTTGCAACATCAGGCCTATTACCGCTTTGGCCACTTTCAGCCGGTCCAGGGCAAGACGCCTGTTTTACAATGTACAGGAGGTTCCGGTGTTGTTTCAATATGATGGACCCTGTTGTGCTTGACGGTGTCCCTCCAACACACTGCAGGTCGGGTAAGGTCCGGATACTCCGCAAGAAGACGATGGTATCTTGAATCACTCACAATTGTTTTTATTATCGGGTAACTTACATTCGCTGAATGACCGATGGAAAACAAGTTCGTGGTTCCATCAACTAAGCATCTATTGCGCGAATCCACCAACAAGTTATAATATGCTCGAAAATCCATCCCGATAAGTGGTCCTTCTACGTCGGCTATAATAAAACTCCACACAAAATCACGACGTAACGACAAATTCAAGTTCACGGTAATCGTCACGTAAGTGGCAATGCGCACACCATTTGCCGCATACAACTCATATTCGCTTTTCTGTGAATAACCACTTGTTCGCGATCACGGAAAGACACATACGTCCACACCTGTATCGACGAGAGACCGAACTTGTGTTAATTTGTCTGTGACGACAATTCGGTCAGATTTATAACCGTCGACGATCGCCGCATTTACGGATGACGATCTTCCTCGATTCCCGATTTCCATGCACACGGTTCTTTACATGTAGTTACCGTTTCACCCCATTTGTAGTGATGCCAACACAGCCAATGGAGGGGGTTTCGTATCCCGTGCTTGTTGTCGATCCTTACTCGCCCTTACAAATCGCGTGCAGGTGACCGGAACTTCTTTCAAGGAACCCGTGCTTGTCGTAAAACCGTATTGAGTTACATTTTAATCAGTTTCAACTCCTCATTTAAGTGATTTATCTCCGAGGTACCTGTCATCACGGCTACTCTTTCCTTTTCAGACGGAATATCGTGCACTCTGTCCGCTACCTCGGCGAGCTTGGTGCCGTCTTTATCGGACGTAGCAGCTAACACTAACTGCATTTTTACAGCGGCCGCATAAATACTTTTTAATTAACGTTTTACTTCGAATCTCAGAGTATGTGCCACGTGCCACGTGCACATTTCTTAGAAAATTAATTATTTATCGCTTTCAAGTGCTAGCGATCCCGCAGACAACCTATCGGACGCTGGGCGAGCTAACTCGCCCCCGCCCGGGTTCTTACCTCTCCGAAGCAGTTTAGCTCTCGGCGCTATGGTAAGCAACACCACTCCCGGGAGGATTTTATACCCCGGTGCTACGGTGACGTTTTTCATGCTGAAACACTCTTGGTGCTCGACGAATACGATAACAGGTTTCGCCGTGCATGTAAAGACTTCCAGGCATGGGCGAACTCATACACTACTGCTTTTGATCAGCTGCCCCCGAAAACCCCTCTAATTACAACCGATCGACTGTGTGTTTTTGGGTAATCTTTCATGCTTTGAGTTTTCCTCGTAAAATCAATTCTATCCGTAACAAGTAGAAAAATTAAGCGAATACTTCACTTTGATAGACAAAGGAAATGTAATTTATTAGTTTTACGCAATTACTTTCTTACTTACTTATTTACCGTTATTGTTTATGTATTTATATATAAATTTGTCAGTTAGCTATGAAGCTTAATTACGAGCATGCACATCTCTTTGGCATTCAATTAAGTCTATGTAGTTTACAATAATAAAACATAAAAAATATAAAATGTTTTATTTAGTGAGAGGTTTCTATTCTCCAGTGTTGTATCCTAATTGTTCGACAAAACTAAATTACAATTTTTAGTAGATTTGTAACTTTTAATATTTAATAATGTTAATTTCAATATCAAGCTGGAAACAACAAATATATAATGTGAGAAACTTACTCATTTATTACGTTTAGGTTCAACTGGGTAATACTACGAATGATACAGACATAGAAGGAGATATCAACGTAAAACGCCAAATTATAGTTGTCTAAAAAAATGTTTTGTAAAATGTCAATATACAGTGGGCTCGCGCTAGCTGATCACTAAAATCTCTCAGTAAACGAACTGCGGCTATCTTCACGAGTTCGTGGATTCAATTTCGAAAAACGAGCTATCGATGCCAACAAAGAAACATCGTGCAACGATATCGATTAATGTAATTGCACCTCAGAGTCGTGTACATGATGATAGCGTAGCGGAACGCAACACACAGATACGCAGTTCTGAATTACGGTTACATCAATCACAACCATCGCACGATGTTTCTTTATTTTTGTCAATAATTCGCGCCTGGAAACCTCCAGGCTTTCATTGTAACCGATCGCATCTAAACCTGAACAGTGGTCAATTATGGACAGTTTACTGCACTCTGCGTGCACCTAAGCGTGTTACACTCTTAGTAGACATCGTTTAATGATATAGTTTATTCCTTCATCTCATCATGACCGAATTAAATTTATTATCCTGAAATCGATCATATTATATTTGTAAAACTGTGTTAAAGGACCCTGCACACATAATGCCGTTGGAAGTAGTCACATACAATTTCGTTGAAATTTATATATGGTATAGTTTCTGAACACGAGTTAATGTATATTTACAAGTACTAAAACAATATGTATATACAAAGTGTCCCAAAACTGCTTTAAGAGCCAAAAAGGTGTAGTAGACGGAGCTCTTCTGAACAACGTTTTCCTCTGCCAAAATATGGTTGAGTCTTTATCTTTGAGTTATTAGAAAAAACACTGACCAATGAGAGCGCGAGTGAACCGGGCGCTTGACAGCATGAGCAACAGCTTCGAATGTGACGGCTTATCGTGGTTGTGATAAAGTCGTTAGATGAAAGATGAAGAATTATTGTTGAGTTATCCTTCATTCATGAATAAGAATTAAAGAAATTAGTCTCTATTCACGTAATCAGGATAAATCGAATTTATTCGATACGTTTATTCGTTATCGCAAAGAAATAATACATAAAATATCGGAAATTATACTCGTTAAATATTGTGATGATGAAAAAGAATAAATTTTCATTTTTGGAAAATTAAATAACTTTTCGATTCAACAAATAAGAATTGAAATCAAATAATAAACAAATTTAAATGTAACTTAGTCATTGATCTACAAATACTCTTAATGAAGATGAATTTTTGTCGCCGTGTCGGTCCACCGATTCTTACCGTTCAAAAAAATATACAGCCATACAGAAACTCTTGATTTACTTCACTGTCACCTATCACTGTCACCTTTCATTATCAGTTTTCATTATCGCTTTTCCTTGTCACTTTTCACTAATTAGTCAATGTGACCCCAATACGTAAATAGGCCAAAAGAAAACCCGTGAACGAATATTCATAAATAATTTTAATTGTAGCGTCTTGAAAACGAGAAAGCGGGATTCTTGATTACAAACTACGATATATTTTAATTTGGCTCATTTCTTTCGACAAGAAACGATGACTGTCTTGATCGATGCCAGAGTCGTCCAACATATCACCATTGCATGGCAACCGTTTGCGACTTACGCCTCGCGATGAAAAGCCTACAATGAGAAAATAGAGTATCGTTAAACACATCCATGAATCATTGTTTACACGCTTTTATTCGATCCGTTTACCGGTCGTGCTTATGTTGTGCGATTATTAGAAAGAGACGGTGCAATAAATTAAAAGTTCATTGACCCGGCCAAGACATCAACTGTTGCTGCTGTGATCGGTGGATATACTCAGTGGCACAAATATTTTTCATCGAAGCTGGTTTTTTCATGAATGAATGAATCTGTTTCATTTAAGTCGTTTATGCATTTTTAAGATTAACCATACGCAGGAATTGATTTATTTCACGTCAATTAGTTACTCCATTAGATATTCCATTTCAGTTCCATCTTATTGCATAGACGAGGTACTCATTCGTTTTGAAACGTGAATTTATTTTTTTGCTTCATTAGAATAGTTGACAAAATTAATTTTCGTGAATTCTTTATTTATTCTTTTTGGAAGGCATAAAATAAATACGACGTATCCGGCTTAGATAGACAACTAATTGGTTTATCTCCTAGTTAATACTATTCTTATCATTTTAATTCGTTATTGCTATTTAACTTTCACTTAATAGCTTCCTGTGATACCGACGCGGTATCGATACGCTTGTTCACGGCCACGATCGGCCGTCACACTTGAAACTGTCGCTCACGCGGTCGAACCCCCAGTCCACGTGCGCTCTTATTGGTCAGTGTGTTTTGCTGATAATTCAAAAAGGAAGCCTCAAACAATATTTTGGTAAAGGAAAAAGTTGTTGAGAATTGTCCCGCCTACCACCTCTTTCGGGATCTTACACCAGTTCTGGGTCACTCTGTATGTACAATATGCTGTTTGCGTGTGTGTACATGCAGGGTGTAGCGCCTGGCTGCGTGATTTTAAGCAATCATTGTAAGCGTAATAAGGTCAGCACGGTTTACTACGTATACGGTCGAAAAAGCTATTTTTAAGGATAACGTTAGATTTTCTTGAGGCATGTTTTGTAGTTTTTCGTGAACGGTCGCAATAGCTGCGTATGGCATCGGAAACCGGGGATTTTCAATGGGACTATGGTTCTGGCGGTCTCTGACCGTGCAGGGGAGAGGTGAGTGGCCATTGGAAAATCCCGCTGCATTATTAAATTCTTTGTTTGAAGACATCCTCACTAAGGGATGTCGTGTGCGTGTTTAAAAAACATGTTAAGAGTGCGTGAGTTCAATTCCGAACAAACAGGAGAAAATTGAATATGTAATAATTATTGCTAAATTGCAATAAACAAAAAACTCCAAAAACACGTATCCCCCATTTTGATCTATATTTTACGTATATAAATCTGCATACAAACCAAGCTGCATTTAGGATAAAAAATTGAATAGAAAATCTAATTTTTAATATATTATTTAAATAAATAATTTCTCCCGAAATGTTCGTAGTCAACTAAATTTCTTGCTCAAAAATACACAATTTAAAAAAAAAAATGTACCCTCCTACGCCATCTACTTTCTGAGATATTAAAGAAAATTTGTGTTTCACCCCCAACTTTGAGGACAATTTTCACCATCTCAACATGCGTGTCAAATAATTTTTTAAAAGCTACCACATATGTAAATTTCATTAAAATCCGCGTATAACACCTAGGTGATGTCCCTTGTCAGTTAAATAATAAACAGAACAATTATAAATAATATTTACTTATTCATTTCTCATGAATAGGGAACAGAATTAGTTACATGTAATTAACAAAAGTCGAGCAAATGCAAGTTCTGTAACTTTAAATTTACATATGTTGGAGTATTGCGATCTCCCATTAAGTGTCGCAAGTTGACGTGGCCGTTGTTCTTTTGTTTATACCTCGTGAACGACCGTGTAGACGTGCATTTCGCGTCAGTGCGAATAAAGACGCCGCAAGAACAAAAGATATTGTGCTATTGTATAGAACACATATTAAATATAAAACTGCGCCCGCTAACAACATAAAACTTACAAACCATTAAAATAAGACTCACCACTTGTTGAAAAATAATCTTGCTTGATTGAAAATGGATCCTTGTAACTAGATAGTTTCATTTATCGTAACTATTCGTAAACATAATACGCACCCAACGACAGCTGATATCACAGCCGGTTCACTTCATTATTGTTTTTTATTATCACTTTTCACTGTAATATTTTGTTGTCACTTTTCACTAATTTCCTAATGTAATAACGATGTGTAACGTCCCTGGTACTAGAGGGATTTACAGCGCTTCGTAAGGCAAAGAGCGGCATTTGCCTATTGAGCGACTCGTTCTTATTATTATAACTAACTCCACAAGGATGTGGGATTCGTGTGGTGTGCGGTTAAGGAGTAAAATCCACAGATCAATACCTTTCAATAACTTAGGTTTATTCAATTAATTAAAGGAGAGAGAGAGAATTACAGTTAACAATTACAGTGAAGAATATAAAAAGAACGTGTATCTGATTATTTAGCAAAAGAACTAAACGGACTTTTATCGCGTAATGATTAAATAATGAATCTAATGAATCTAATTGAACGGAAACGCAACTCGCAAATTATTCGTCTTGGAATTCGGTATTACAATGAGTTTAATATGCTTCTAAATTCAGAAATTAACGTGTTTGTAGTCGACTACTATAACGCTACGCAAGTTACGCTGTTTTACAAAGTTAATCGCAATCCTAACTGGTCAGAATAATATTCTTTGTTAGTTCAAGTTTAAGAATTTATTTCAGTTTCAAGAATTTATGTAAAAGTAATTTTTAATACGGAACAGTTATTCAGTATTTTGACTCTCAGACTACTGGTACATTCGCCCTTTTTGTCAGAACATGAATTGTCACCCAACCCAGATCGCTTAATTGGGGAGCCTGCATTAGCTAGCTGCTATAACCCAACGATACTGGAATCAAATGAGCAACCAAGTCCAACAGGGTTGCAAATAAAAATGACTCTACAGGTCGTGATTGCTGAACCGCCAACCAAAACATATGGGCTGCAGAGACCAAGCCGCTCAAAATGGGGAGCCTGCGTTAGCTGGCTACTACACTACCCAGAGCGAACTCCGAGAAGCCAACGGCAAGTTAGCAATTTGACACAATATTTAGTAGAGTGGCTGGGGAGCTCTCGTTTCGATGTCTCAGACTTTCCTGGGGCTGAGTAGTGCACTCTGCAAACGGAGTTTCAGATACAAGACCGCTCAAATGGGGAGCCTGCGTTAGCTAGCTGCCATAACCCAGCGATCGAGTATCCAAATGGCCGATACCTGCTGTCCAGTCAAGGCATAAGAATCTTTTTGGCCCTTACCAGCAAAAACTGTTCCGGTTATACTTCTCCTAGGAGGTCCAGCGTGTAGTACTTCAAATACTGCTCTGCACCCTATCGGTCTTTCTCTTGCTCTTTTATACCCCAAAGACGGCTAATTTGCCTTTCACTTTTCAAGGCCACGCAGGCTTACCCTCATGCTAAACGCGTATTATTTTTTACATATTTCTTGATATTATTTTATTACGTTTTATTTAGTAAGGAAAATATATTAATTTGATTGAGAAAAATATGTTTTGATTTATCATCAATTAAAATTTCACAAGCTAACTCGCTAAATCGTAGTTTTAATGGATTTTTATGTACGCAAATTAGCGGGATATTACTAGTATTTTAATAAGAAGATAATTAATCACAAATAATACATAAAACGATAGCTAAAAATACATTTTGATTTATAGTGAATAAATAATTAATAATAGAAATGTTTAAATGATAATTTATAATGATTTCTTCTCGATGTGTATCTGGCATCTCTTTCTAACTAGCGCGCGCGCCATCGATCGGTGATCCAATTTAACAATGTTGCACGCATGATCTACCTGTGACTATTACCGCGCGAATTTTTATGGTGCGGTCGGTAACGAAAAATCGGTCGATAACGAAAAATAAAAATAAAATAATCAAAATAATCAAAATACAATAAAGGAACGAAAATATACATCAAGATTCTTCACTATTGATTTGCTTGGGATGTTACAGATGGATAAACAAGTAACGACGCATGATTATCCGAAAATTTCAGTGATTGTTTCGCTTTAACGTTTCGCTTCAAACGAACTGCCTATCGTGCCTCCAAATGTTTCGAGTGGACAGAAAGCGAGAGTTCTGGACATCGTTTTTGGCCGTTTGGACCGTCCAGTCAAAGAATCATAAAACAATTAAACGGTTTTGTTTAGCTGGCTCGGTGGTCGCTTCCAGAGCGTCCCAGGAAACCCTTGTCTCTTTCCCTTTCTAAAACGGTTTTTGCTTTTTTCTGAAGAAAGGCATACAATCACTTTCGTTCGAGTGTCAAACGTTCGTGTTCCAAGGGACTGTTGCAATGCTGCGTAACAGTCGACACATGTCTACATATTCCGTCGAATGTGTTCATCGCGTTGCGATCGACAGTTTAGGACAGACCGTCGAGTGTTCAATAGTAAAAGGGAAATAAAAAGTCGTTAAAATTTTTTATGAATAATCGGTCATGCGTTTTCATTCGCGTTCTTTATCCGTGATTATTACATTATAGAATATTAATGAACAGTGTTAGCAGAATATTACAGTTAGAAATGCCAATTAGAAGTGAGAGTGAAGTAAAATGAGTTCACTGACCATGCTGTGACATCAGATATTACGCAGTGCGTCTTTTTACGAAAGATTAGTGGATGTACTACATCAAAAGGAATCGCTTAAAAAATCTAACCTCTAGATGTTTATGAATTTTTAGAATGTTCATGAATCATGTTAGGCCTTTGCATGATTACGACATAAATCTACATTTAAGAAATAATGTAGTTAAGTCACAATCAACTGTCTTCACTTAGGTATAAAAATATGTTCCAATATATTTTTGGTATTGCTGAAGTTATTGAGTTTCTAAAAGAAACCCTACATGAAGTAGGCTTGAAATACATATGCGTTAAACGGTGTATTCTGTAACAGCCATAGATACGAGGTGCTGCAATTAAATAATGAGACTGGTGTGAGATATGTGATATAGTGTAAATAAAGTTATGTTTAACTTTTATTCCCTTCAACATACTCTCCTTCCCCATACACCGTTGCATACGTGTCTTCCACTGCTCCAAACAATGCTGTAGCTCATTAGTTGTCAACTCCTTCAGTAATTCTGCCGTTTTTCTTTTTTCATGTTCAATCGACTGAAAATATGTTCCCCTCACCGCACACGGTTCGAGATGTGGCGAACACGGAGGATGATCAAGCACAACAATGCGCTTGTCCGCTAAAAATTGCTTCACAGATAGTGATTTGTGGTTTGGTGCGTTGTCCTGGTGCAGAATCCATGAATCGTTCTTCCATAGATGCGGTCTTTTCTTCCTTACTCCTTCCCTGAGCTTGATTAGAACTTCCTTGTAGTATTTCTGATTAACGGTTTGTCCTTCGGGTACTTTGTCAGTCATGATAACATCATTGATATCGTCAAGAAGATCCGCATTACCTTCAATTTGGACTTGCTCATTCGCGCTTTTTTTATTTTTGACGATCCGGGTGTTTTCCAGTGCATCGATTGATGCTTGGTTTCCGGGTTGTATTGGAAAATCCAAATTTCATCACATGTGATGATTTTTGTGAACAAGTTTGGTTTGTTTCGCTGCTCGACTTTTATATCAATCATGATCGCGGTACTGCAATGGAACAGTGATCTATACAATTACCGCTAAAAAAAAAAATCAAAAGTCGACAGAAAAATAAAACTGCGTATCGTTGTTCTGGCAATATCAAAATCAACGACCTATAAATGACAACCTCCTTCGATGCTGTTGCGCAGTAGAATGTGTGTCCTGTTATTTAATTGGCACACCTCGTACGTATACTAGGAGAGGGAGACCTTCGTGGTTCGTGTTATTTTCAAATTATATTTGAAACATTTTAGAGATCGGATAGGACGTGTTCGTTAGCAACATGTATCAAAACATAGAGCCCCTTTCATCCTGCAATTTCCATGCAAACAATTTTTCGGGTTATCAATGATTCATGAAATATCGCACTATCACACTTATTGTTAGGCGTGAACACCCTGTACATAGGTACAGTGAGGAGCAAAAACTAAACGCATTCAAGCCACTATGAAGGCCAAAGGCTTGTGGACAAAATATTAAATGTACAAAAATATGAAATGTTTCTTTGAAAATGAATTGTGGTATAAAACCGATTACACGGAAAAATATGTCTTTATCAATATAATAATATCATGATTGTTTAAATTTTCTTGAAAACCTAAAATGTTGTACTTAATACTATATATTTTGTTTCTTGTTATTGTATATGTGAACATTAAATAAGAATTAATTTTTGTAAAAATATCGTATGTGTGTTCACTTTTGCTCCTCGCTGTATATGTTGAAATTATTACCACAGCCATACAGTCATTCAGAAGAACTGACAAATTTGTCGTCTAAAGATGAAAGATATACAGGGTGGTCCGCGCAACGTGTGCACCTTTTATAACTTCCAAAATATGCGTTGCACGCAAAAATGTTACATACAAAAGTTACATGGTTTAAAAGGGTACACTATACAGGGTGTCCCGCGACAGGTGTAAGTCCCTGAAAGGGGTTGTAGAGGACGTCAGACTGAACAACATTTTCCTTTGCAAAAATGGGGTTTGAAGCTTCGTTCTTGAATTATTAAGGAAAAACACGGACCAATCAGAGCGCAGGGATTACGCGCGCCGAGAAGCGGCAGCGACAGCTTCGAGCCTGGCTGCTGAGCGCGAGCGCGATCAAGTGCCTTTGCCTCGGAATAGTCTATCGTCTGACGAGAAGTCTTTACATCGAAACTCAGTTAAATAATGAACTGAATAATTGAAAGTAGTGTTCATTTACTCATTCCTCATGAAGGAGGGTCCGAATTAGTTATGTGTAGTTAATACAAATTGTGCAAATGAAATGTTTAGAATGCCGGCATTCGTTATCGACAAAGAGTGCGAAATGAAAAATTAAATATTTTTTGTTTCAGTTTTGACAATGATATTAGGCTACGAATTTACGCTTGTTAATACAAAATAATTATTCTTCTCACGAAAAAAGTGTTTCAATGTAATACTTGATAAATGTATTAATTCGTATTTATGTTATTAACTCGTACTTTATGTTCGCAGGAATTTTATTAAAATAGGACTCACCCATTGTTTGAAAATAATCCTGTTTGAAAATAATCCTGCAGTGAAAGTGATGGGGTCCTTGCCACTGGGTCGTCCTGCCGATGTTGACCTGCCGTAGACACAACCGATGACACTCACAGGTCACTGCACTGTCTTCACTTCAAAACACGGTCACTTTCGCTCTCACTTTCCGGCAAATCCCTAAAGGTATTGTTCCTTCCGTTGACCGCTAGCTCCTTGTGACTCCGAAAGGGGCCGATTATTTTAAGGCAATGTTCATGTAACGTTTGATTAATACTGAGTGGCCCCGACAGGGGCCGATTGTTTAATGTTCCTTGTTTAAATGAGATTGTTCCTTGTAAAAAGGAATGAGTGGCCCCGACAGGGACTGATTGTTTAATGTTCCTTGTTTAAATGAGATTGTTCCTTGTAAAAAGGAATGAGTGGCCCCGACAGGGGCTGATTGTTTAATATTCCTTGTTTAAGTGAGATTGTTCCTTGTAAAAAGGAATGAGTGGCCCCGAAAGGGGCCGATTACTGCCGAAAAGGCTATAAGATGGGCTCAATGTGGCCACCGCCGACCGCGACGCATGCTTTCAGACGTTTTACAAAACGAATGTCAGGACTGTATTTGTAAACGAAATTGTTACCGACTTATTATTGCAACCGTTTCGTTCAGAAGAAAGCGCGGTACTGAGGAACGCTCGCGAGTTGTGTTGCACGTGGAGCGGCGACTACGAACTTGTAAAGTCCTTACTGCAGTTCGGTACAAGGAAGGGACTGTTTTATGGCTCCTTTTCGATTGTATTTAGTTTTCTTGCTATCGGGGCACGTACTAACGAAAGGCATGTAATAAATGGACAGGAAGGATATGAATTGAAGACGGGGAAAGCTAGCAGCGTTGCAAGGAAACCATGTGCTATAGCAGCATGTTTGGCGTCTGGCGAAAAAGGTCATCAACGACAATTAGCTTTTCGTTAGTTTGCCTTCGTAGAATTTATGACACGGTCATGTCCACACGGGGCAATGGGCAATTCAGACGTCGATTACGGTGACTTCAAGTCCCGTAGCTAACGGCTCTCGCAGGATTGACTGTTTGGAAGAACACGTGCGAATGTTGAAAAATGACAAACAGATTCGTTGGAGACCTTCAGGTAATAAGGACACATTTGTTAAAAAATCTAGCTATGGGGTGGGGAAAGTCAGAGTTTTTTCTGGAAAGAAAATCCGTGAGCATTTTTCTTACAACTGCCGAAAAGACCGCATCGCGGAAATGTCCAGCCCAAGAGATAACGCCGAGTATTACACAATATGTTCTTCACGTACGCGCAGTGTAACGGTAACGCGGAGCTTGCTGCGGAACGCTACGCGGAACAATATCGTAGTGCGAATGCTCCCACTGCGAGCTGTTTCCGCAGATTAGCGAACAGATTATATTCGGACGGCTCGTTACAACCTGCACGATCTCGTGCAGATCGCCTGTATCAGATTCCTACGGCACGGGCGGACGAGGTGCTCGAAGAGTTTGAACGCGACGGAACGCTAAGCGTATGGGACGTCAGCCGTCGTTTGGGGTAAGTAATGTGAATGATATTAAAACGTTTTATGCAGATATTAAAACATTTATTAATTGATGTCTGTATTATTTTCAGTATGAGTCGTTCCACGGTACACCGCGTTCTTCAAGACCACCAGATGCATCCGTTTAAATATGCACGGGTGCAACATTTAAATCCAGACGATTTCAACAGACGTATGGAATTCTCAAGGTGGATGTTGGGGGAAATCGAGCGGAATCCGTCGTTCCTCTCATGTGTTTTGTGGACAGACGAAGCCCCCTTTACAAGACAGGGGTGCTTCAACGCCCGCAACTCACATGTGTGGGACATAGAGAATCCGATCGCGGTTCGTCCACGCGCTGCGCAAAATCGCTGGTCGGTCAATGTGTGGGCTGGCATATGCGGGGATTTTGTTGTGGGGCCGTACATTCTGCCTAACAGATTGGACGGTCGTTCATACAAAATTTTTGTAGAAAATGTTCTTCCGACTCTTTTGGAAGAAATTCCATTAGAGACTCGGAGGAACATGTTTTTGCAACAGGATGGTGCGCCTGCCCATTTTGCCGCATGTGTTAGGTCATACCTAAACAGAGCCTTTAGAGACAGGTGGATCGGCCGCGAGGGCGCAGTGCAGTGGCCCCCCAGGTCCCCGGATTTAACACCTCTCGACTTCTTTCTGTGGCGTTACTTGAAGGTATAATTGTTAATCAGTACTCCCACTAATTTGTAAATTATACATTTTAACATTTTGCATTTTATTTTGAATGTTTTACAATGAGGTGTACGGCGTGGAAGTCGAAACGCAGGAGGAAGCAATAGCCCGCCTCCAGGCCGCAGCAGCACGCATAACACCGGATATGCTGCGGAACGTACGGGAGAAAATCGTCAAACGTCTGAAAGCATGCGTCGCGGTCGGCGGTGGCCACATTGAGCCCATCTTATAGCCTTTTCGGCAGTAATCGGCCCCTTTCGGGGCCACTCATTCCTTTTTACAAGGAACAATCTCATTTAAACAAGGAACATTAAACAATCAGTCCCTGTCGGGGCCACTCATTCCTATTTACAAGGAACAATCTCATTTAAACAAGGAACATTAAACAATCGGCCCCTGTAGGGGCCACTCAGTATTAATCAAACGTTACATGAACGTTGCCTTAAAATAATCGGCCCCTGTCGGAGTCACAAGGAGCTAGCGGTCAACGGAAGGAACAATACCTTTAGGGATTTGCCGGAAAGTGAGAGCGACAGTGACCGTGTTTTGAAGTGAAGACAGTGCAGTGACCTGTGAGTGCCATCGGTTGTGTCTACGGCAGGTCAACATCGGCGGGACGACCCAGTGGCAAGGACCCCGTCACTTTCACTGCAGGATTATTTTCTAACAGGATTATTTTCAAACAATGGGTGAGTCCTATTTTAATAAAATTCCTGCGAACATAAAGTACGAGTTAATAACATAAATACGAATTAATACATTTATCAAGTATTACATTGAAACACTTTTTTCGTGAGAAGAATAATTATTTTGTATTAACAAGCGTAAATTCGTAGCCTAATATCATTGTCAAAACTGAAACAAAAAATATTTAATTTTTCATTTCGCATTCTTTGTCGATAACGAATGCCGGCATTCTAAACATTTCATTTGTACAATTTGTATTAACTACACATAACTAATTCGGACCCTCCTTCATGAGGAATGAGTAAATGAACACTACTTTCAATTATTCAGTTCATTATTTAACTGAGTTTCGATGTAAAGACTTCTCGTCAGACGATAGACTATTCCGAGGCAAAGGCACTTGATCGCGCTCGCGCTCAGCAGCCAGGCTCGAAGCTGTCGCTGCCGCTTCTCGGCGCGCGTAATCCCTGCGCTCTGATTGGTCCGTGTTTTTCCTTAATAATTCAAGAACGAAGCTTCAAACCCCATTTTTGCAAAGGAAAATGTTGTTCAGTCTGACGTCCTCTACAACCCCTTTCAGGGACTTACACCTGTCGCGGGACACCCTGTATATTTCGAAGGCATTTCGAAGATCTGAAGGACAACTTTGTTTTTTTAAATAGAATACTATATTTTTTATACCAAAATATCATAGAGTATCGAATTCTGAATAAAAAAGTATTGACCTTTATTAGCCCTAAACCTAATAGGTAACGAGTAATTTCTCTTTATTACTTAAAAATTTTCGTCACGTAATATCAAGTTGGAGATTCAACCTTATCACAGATTTCCGTAGAACAGCGACATTTACGTGACATTGTAGCTTATCGCAACTAACGTAAATGTTGAAAATGATATCCATTGGTATTAATACATTAGTGCAATCTGTTAACTAACGAAGAAACTGCATTCTGAATCATATCTGCACTGAGTGTAATGCATGCTTCTCGTATACGATGTTTCAAATTCTCAGGAGTTGTTGATGGTTCAGGATGCACTGTATGTTTTAATGTTCCCCACAGAAAATAGTCTAAAGGTGTAAAGTCTGGCGAGCGGTAAGGCCACGGAAATTGTCCAGCACGACCAGTCCATCGATTTGGAAATTTTCTATGCAGTACTTGTCTTACATTACGTGCGTAATATGCAGAGCAACCATGTTTGTACCAGATTTGTTGACGAACATTTAATGGTACATTTTCTAACAAAAATGATAAGCTACAATGTCACGTAAATGTCGCTGTTCTGCGGAAATCTGTGATAAGTTTGAATCTCCAAACTTGATGTTACGTGACAAAAGTTTTCAAGTAATAAAGTGAAATTACTCGTTACCTATTAGGTTTAGGGCTGATAAAGGTCAATACTTTTTTATTCAGAATTCGATACTCTATGATATTTTGATATAAAAAATATAGCATTCTATTTAAAAAAACAAAGTTGTCCTTCAGATCTCCGAAATGCCTCCACCTGTAAAAAAAATTAATGCAACATATAGTGTACCCTTTTAAACCATGTAACTTTCGTATGTAACATATTTTCGTGCAACGCATATTTTGGAAGTTATAACAGGTGCACACGTTGCGCGGACCACCCTGTATAGTATATTATTTTCTTCGATCAATTTTTAATTCATTAAACGTTCTTGCAATTTTTCTACGCTATTATGCATTATTATATTAGTCGTACGGAAAATTAATTTACAGGTACTCTATGCTTTAGTTTTCATATAGCACATTAATACGTAAAAACTAAAGTAATTTTTATTGATATTGTAAGCTTTTAATAACTTTGCAAATTTCTAATATACGTCTAATTTAAATATTTTATTTACAATAAAATAATTTATTTATAAAAATATTTTATAAAAATATTTTATTTAGAATAAAATATTTTTGGCAAAATCTATGATAAACTTTCATATTGTTATAAAATTCCATGAAACATTTCTTTAAAAACTTTCATTTTATTCATGACTGCCTTTGAGATAGCTTATTGCAGCTGAAACTTCGTGGGGTCGTATCACCGCCTAAATATAAAAATAAACAAAAAAAATACGTACCGTTTACTTTTAGTCTTCTAAACGTATTCAACAACCAAAGCAACCGAAAATGGACACTTAAAATCTTTGTACTGATGGCTAATCATTTTTGTCCGTAAGTCGAGGATACACTACCGTCACGGCACGGCACGTGCCAAACTAACAATAAGAAGTGAACTACGTATTTCCACTGACAAGACTGTCGCATATTCGGACTACAAGCACGATACGCAAAACATTCGAAATAACGTGAGCTAAGATATATTGGGTCAAACTCATTTCCGAAGAATGTATCGAACAACGGGGAAAAAATAGGAAATGACAGAAAGATGGAAACGGAAGTAAAAATAGGGTAGATTAAAATACATTATACTAACCGGGATAGTAAACAGTTTGATGGGAAACATTGTACTTTGCTTTTGGGATTCCAAGCAAAGCATTTGACAATCACTGCGTCCGACAGGTCTTCGTCCAATAAGACTGTTCGTGATAAGATGTCGTACAATCTATTGTCACGCAGTGTAACGGAAGGATTTGTTTGCTTCTCTGGTAGACCCGTGCAATGGAAGCGACATTTACAAAATTATCACTGTCATGTAGAAGTTGAAATGTTGTGCAGTATGACGGCTAAACACGGAGTACTGGTATCTCAATTTTATTTTGATACTGCGTGCTATGCAAATTTTTATGTCCTTTCAGTATAATGTGATGTCCAAAAAATAATATTTAACCCATATTAATACTTGTTCGCGTCAAAGACTTTTTTTAAAATAATTATTTAAAATATAATAATTATAAAAATTATTCGAAGTAATATTTCATATTCATAAATGTATATTAATTATTTCAAATACCGTTTTGTTTTGTAGCGGTTAAGTCATTAATTCAGTTCGAAAGTTTTGGAGGTCCTTGAGAACCTAGGATTGTTCTAGCGTTTTTGAGTAAACCCTTGTTTTGCCTGTTAATGTCGTTTTCTCTGACACGTGCGTTTTTCCAACGGTCAGAGAGAGTTTGGAAAATGCGACAGAAAGTAGCCGACTCTTGAAGGAAACAGATCGCGTCTTTATAGTCACAGTTTTTGTTAACGTTAAGGTTAAGACTTTTAATTATTATAATATGTTATTGTTTTCGTTATTGTTTTATTAAAATATATATTATTATTGTTGTCTGTTAACCTGAGTGAAATTCACTTACTTCACCTCACGTTATCCTAAAGTTTAATTATTACTATTTAAAGTGAGGTGATCTACGTGAATGAATATACTCCGTATTTGTTGGACAGATTTTATTTTATAAAGCACGATGTTTTAGCGACGACGGTCGAGACTGTAATGTCCCGAACCTTGTAGAAACATATATTTTAACCTATGGGTGACAAGAACTTTCTTTTTGGGAAATCCCGAGTGGAAAGGGACGAGGGCCTCTTAAACCCGTCGAGCCAGCGCAAAACTATTTACAACTTAATGACTCTATTGACTCGACGGGTCAAAAGGTCTTAGACATATTCCAGACCTCGCTTCCCACTCGGAATTTTCCTTGTCGCCACAAAAGAATTACAGTCTGTTACACAATAATATATTCTCAATATCTGCAAACAAACCAATTCAATACACACGATGTATAAATGAATTGAAAGTATGTTTAAAACTCTATTATCTTCTTTTCCAATTATGTGTCCTGTCACTTACATGCATAATTTAATGAAAACTTTAAAAAAAATGATTGGAAGTGGAGGAGGTCAAACATTATCTTAAGAAACATTCATTTCAGGTGATTAAGATCAAAATAAAATACTAACTACACTTATTCTTCGTTTATACTATTCATCGACATATATCTTTTCAGAAGGGACTCGTCAAATTATTACGTAAAATGTATGGTAGTATTAAATAGTACTAACACATTTTTTAAAGATAAATAATTGATATTGAAGTATTTTAAATATATCATTATATCATATTTCTTTTTATTTGACAAATAAATCTCGATTTTCTCACTATATCCAGTAGCAAAAAATGTTTCACAGAGGATTTAAATGATGACGAGTTGAGCTTATCCTGATGTTATTAGTTTTTTTATAAGTGGAGTCGTCAAGCATATATGAAGGTAAACTTTGTATTTCGAAAAGATAGTTGTTTAGGAGGTATTTCAATTGGAAGATGCAGATTAGAAATAAAATCCCGTTTTTGTTTCCCTCCAAATCGATCGAAGCGCCGATTTACATAAACGGAGAACGGTGGAAATAAAAAATCTGCAAATGAGACAACTCGCGTTGCGTCATTTACCAGTTATATGTACATACAAAAGTAAATTGTCGTCCCTATTACACACCAAATTTGATCAAAGAAATGGCACGAGGGTACAGTTACCAGATTGTTACTATGTTGCCACATGTATCACATTCACTTTTATACATCAAGATATTGTAAGAATACGAGCTCAAGTATAGCTTGCGAATTTTAGCGAGCGGGTCATTCGACGCCAAATCGATCACTTTTGAACCTCAACATCTGCGATTTTTCTCTAATCTAAATATGTTGTAGTCCATGTGAAATTAGGAGGAGTTTAAGTCATGATTTTGCTGGTTTCGAATTTGTTAAGGAATAACAAGCCTCCGAAGTTTGCAATTTTTGCCCATTTTGGCAAAAATAGGCTTCACTTACGAATTTTTTTCTCAGAAACTACTCAATAAATTTAGCTCATTTTTTTTGTTTTATTCATAAAGGATTGGGCTATTTTAAAATATTTTTTTTAATTCCGTCAATTTGTTATAAAATGTCGAAAAATTTAAACAAATTCTTTTTTTGTGTTTTTTCAATGAGAAGCGTAAAAGGTTACAATTAAAAAGAAATATGGTCAGATTCTTTGAAGCTTCCCCTTTAAAATGAGCCCTTCAGAACGATGAAGCCTCGAAAATTGACGTTACTACAAGCTGGAAACTAACGCGGAGTACATCCGTTTCAGGTAGGCGAGTCGCGCCCTCAGCTATAAAACATGGCAATTAAATTAACACGTAAATTATATTATTAATTTAATGACGAATTAAAGTTAGTAAAATATTTCCAATAGCATCATGTTTCGTTTATATTTTATGCCCTTTTTCATTGACTGGACTATTCTCATAGCTTAAACAGAAAGGGAAATAACATCTTTATGGTAATAACTGGTATCTTCGGTTTATAATGCATCCATGCGCCACGCAGTACTTCGCATGTACGGGTATTCGGGACAAAATTTATAATTTTTCTTTTATAGAAAATTTTGTCATAATGGTTTTTTAAATTTAATTTTATATCGCTGGTTTTTCAATCCTCTATATTGTTAAAAAATTTAAAGTTTGTATAAATGCAACGGCCAAAGCAGACTATATATGTTTTATCAGTGCGCTTTCTTAGTCGCAGGGGAAAGCTTTTTGAGGATAAAAAGTGTAATACAGTAAACATTCGATATGTGAAAAAATGACCTATACGATATGTGCCAAAAAGTTATCCCTACCAATGGGGGGAAGATCTTTCAGAAAGCCAGAAGCTCAATTGACAAGAAGTATAACGTGAATCTGATCCGTATGTATCCGTGAGACAATACCGTTGCAAATGTAAAACTTTCTTATTTTGCACCAAACTTTCACGAACATATCTATGCCATTTTCCTGATTAAAATGATACCAAACATGACGTAATTTGGGACGTAATTACTTGTAGCAATTTTGTAGAGCAATATGTTCGGTATAACCGGAACGCTTGGAAGTACAAGTAAATACGTCTTGAATTGTGTCGTGTTTGGTCTCGTTTTAATCAGGAAAATGTCGCAAACATGTTTTACAATTATCGACTGATTTGTATTTTTATCGACATTGTCGGTAACTTGGCAAAAATTAAGAAAATAGGTGAAAAGTACTACGAGCGCCGATACCGGATAATCGTTGAAATATTTACGGCCATCTAGTTTGTGTACATCAGCATCTGTCTCAATCTTGCACCTTCGAAAATTCGACTTTATTAAACATGCGGTATTTATTGCTGTCTAAAAATACCTAACCACCCTGTGGTGAAGTCTAGTGATGAATGTTGTACTCGTAAAAGCTTCATTTTTGCAATCATCAAACCACATAGTCTATATATTTCTATATGATTTACCTTCTTCATGTAGCCATATAACAATTTTTCTTTCTTCCAAATTTGTTTCATTGCATTTTTTCCCCATATTGCAAATATTATTGTTAAATTGTACTCCTCATGATTACTACTGACTAAACTAACATAACATCTACTAATGTAATGGTTACATTGATCAGAATGTCCTGATGTCACCTCAACTGTTGTATTTAACAACATAAATGATAATGTACGAATACTTTTGTCCTGGCGATTTCTTACAGTCTCGTGAATTTCAAGTCATTTCAAGTTACTACATGATGTTATTGCCTTCGGTTTTGTGTCATTTGTTGCTGTAAGTGTAATGTTTAATATGCAGCTATATATGATTAAATATACTTAATAATATAGAAAATATTGTTCTTTTTATTTCTATATTTCAAGTGTACGAATACTTTTGTCCCCCACTGTATATATTTGTACGCAAGTCAAGACGTGCTGTCTGTTTGTCTTGCTATACTCACGGAAGAAATAAAGTTACTCTTGTTATTACTCTTGTTACTCTTGTTAATTCGTTAAAATAGTTGTTCGGCCTTAATTCTGCCTCGCTCCCATTTTGATCCGAAATTTAGTCCACATTTATGATTTAATTTTTTCCGTTAGAGTTAAAAAATATTGTCTTGTTTAATTAATTTTACTATAAAATTAAAGGAGATAAAACAGTGAAAAAACAAATTTATACAATCTTCCGCGAGTGCTACTGTCATATATCTAGATTATACAATAAAATTATTACTTTCAATGTACATAACTGTATCAAGAAATTCCAAACGAATAAACTGCCGAATATGGGTAAAAGAAATTGTAAACTTTATTTCGACGAAAGGGTTAATTAACCAGAACTCTGCACAATATATGTAAATCGGCATAAAGTATTGTAAATTGCTGGTAGTTTGCTGTCACATATTCGGATACTTACAATAAACAACCATAGAAGCAGTCGCAGATCGCTCGTCCGTGAAAGTAGATATGACGCACGTGTACTCGCCGGTAAGGTCGATACCAGGCTTATTCAATTTCATGGCTCGGTACTTGGAGTACGGATCGTCGCTAGCATTGTACTTTAGGTCGACGTATTTCCGCGTGGTATCGCCAGCCAAATGATCTCTACCGTATATCCATTTATAAGCCACCTCGTTGGTGTTGAAGAACCATTTCACGACTAATCCCTTACTAGGCGTGTCCTCTAAGTCGTAATCGCAGTCCAGAATGACGCAATCGGTGTCATCAACCTTCACTAATGCTGAGATGTTCACTCTTTTTATCATTAACTGTTAACATTCTGAAAAATCAGAAGATTACCGTTGAAAAAAAAACTGGCAGGAATCGATTCACAGGAAGACGACTCCTTTCTTCGTGTTCATGTTAAGGAAATATTTTGTGTAAACCACTAAGGAAGGAAACCAGAGCAATGAGAAGTGTCATTTCATTTTTTTATATTAACGATCAACGATGATAATGAGAAGAGAATTTTGCACTGAAATATAAATATTTTCAACTGCATCTGCTAGGAATATATCAGAAACTTACATACTAAATTGTTTACAATAATCTCGATCATATAGGGGAAGTTTTTCTAACGATGAACAGCACGTAATATCAAGCATTAGCTGTATCTATTATATTTAAATTTTATCAAGCCATTTCTTTGCCTGATTCCCACAAGGGATGGAATAAAGAATGACTTGGCTTCGACACATTCCAGTCGCATATGTACTACTGTACAGTAATTGTCGCAATTGACGATAATCTTTCAGTAGCTATTTTTCAATTTATTTTTGCATTTTGTGTATATATGTAGTTTACTGATGTCTACGAACAAACGTTCTTTGAATAGGTTCATTATCCCCTATGTCCGGATAGAACGTTGACCGCTACTGTCAGACAGTATACAGGATAGTCTATTCAACATACACATTCCGAATAATTTGTAAATTATAAATTATACGACAAAATTTCTCTTATAGAAATTTAATGGCTTAGAGAAGCATCTCGTGTAATATCTGTACTCTTTTTATAGATGTAGCTATTTTAGAGATTTGGAGATTAACTTCGTTATTTGAATGCTATGCTTTTTATATCAAAATACAGAAACATGGCGAGTTCTGTGTAAAGAAGAATTAACGTTTCTTCCTCGAAAATGCGCTTTCATTATATCAAGTTGAAGATTAAATATTTCCGCGCGATAATGATGTTTACATATTCATATTTATTAATATTGCAACTTTCCTTATACTCCTTTTTCTTGACTAAAATTATTATCTGCTCTTGTACATAGTTAGCAGTTCAATAAAGCGGGTACATATTAAATTTGGTAATAGAGAATCAGCGCATATGAATTTAGCTTACAACGCGTACCGTGCTAGAGAGACAATTCTCCAATTAATGGATTGAACATGGTTCGTCCGTGGGATTCTTCAACCCTTTATTTACCGAATTTCGTAAAAGTTTGTAAAAGTTGTGCTAACTTTCTTAAATACTTATAACGAAGAGCTTGCTCGTCAGCCACGCCGCCGCGCTATCCTTCGCGAGGAGGCCGGTCGCGTGTGGAAGGGGATAGGTCGAGGGGGAAATGACAACGCGACGCTTACTCAACAATGGCTCCTTTACTTGTTCCGTCCAGCGGTGGTAGCCGACGGCGTCGGTGACGGCGAATGACTGTCCGCGCAAGGTTCGGCTCCGGTGGTCACCTAAGTCTAAATTGACAATACAACGTTAGCGAATATAGTGACGGCGGTGACAAAAAATTACAATACTATTTAATATAAACTTATATACTACAGTTGGTGGGAAAACGCCTGGCGCGCGACCTGGCGTTCGCGTAACTTACATCTAACGGTCGGGTGAACGCTGAGCGTGGCGTTCGCGGCTTACAAAAACTAACTCATGGTAGAGAGAAGGAAAGAGGAAGAGGGATGAGAACACACACTAGGTGTTGGCCTATCTGTACTCTTATTGAAACGAGAGATTGTTCCGTTCCTGGAGTTGGCCATTACTACCCAACGGACCGGCAAGCCCCGCGGCGAGGACTATCCGTTACCGCGACGCCTGCTCTCGACTCGCTTTCTCCGGGACTATCTACCGGATAGGGGAGCTGACAAATCGTGTGCTCGATACTCCGCCGGCCGCTATGCGAGGACTATCCATCGCATAACGGTCGACTCGTGACTCACCTTTTCCGGGACAATCCACAGGTCACCGGTGCCATATCTATTTGGAGATGGACTCTTAGGGGTAGTGACCCTCGGGGTCTAGAAATGGGATGTTACGTTGCATATTCCGGACTGGGTAAGGAGACACGTCCACGAACTACCTACGGTGGGCCGGACGCAGAATAAATCTATCCACGGGTCAAGCGGGCCGCGTAGCCATCGAAGGTTGGCGCAACCAGCCCCGATGCGAGTTCTATCCGTCGCAACGACGCCGAGTTCCAGCTCGTCTAGCCCGGGACTATCCTCGGGTTAGGAGAGCCATCCTGCACAATTTTCGTTATAAATCATTATCAAGGACATTAATTACGTGGAAAGTAATTTGGGACTTCGAAACCCCGATTGCAGCGCTATTTTTGTAATAATAATACTATAGTATTTGTTACTATGTGAAATTGTAATGGTAATTTGAAAGATACAAAAAGTTAAACAAAAATTTGATGAAGTAATTCTGTACGTAACATAAGAAACTATAAAATAGAGATAAAATAGTAGATATTTATTTATTAAATTATCTTATATTCAGAAAGCAGATCACTTCTATCGCTACTATTTCTTACGATGTATTACTTTGAAATCAATGGTATAAACAACCGACCATAGTCGCGGGACGCACGACTCGTGTACCTGACATGGAGATGCAGTGCGTTCTTTTCCCAGCTTATTGTGACGACAATTATCTAGCCTTCATCCTTCTGAGGGTGAATCATTCGATCTCATTTTAAAGAGAAAGCTCCGAGGAATATGACCATATTTATTTTAAATTTAAATCCCCTACGCTTCTCATTGGAAAAAAATGCAAAGAAGGATTTGTTTTAATTTATCGATAATATAAAAAAAATTATTTTATAATATTTTAATTTTATTTTGTAATATTTTATAATAGGGAAGTAGTTTTCGAGATAAAAATTCGTAAGTGAAGATTCTTTTCGCCCAAATGGACAAAAATTGGAAACTTTGAAAGCTTGTCATTTCTTAACAAATTCGAAACTGGTAAAATGATGACTTAAACTCCCTCTAATTTCACATGGACTACAACATATTTCGATTAAAACAAAATCGCAGATGTCAAAAATGATGAACTTGCCATAGAATGACCTTGTTGTTATTCGATTTAATTGTGAATTCGCCAACTTCTTATAATAGTTTAAAAAGGTATGGATTAGTTCGGATATTCACATTGAAATTTTGTAAGGATACCAATACACAATGCGCATTTGTTTATACTTTCGTAATATCCCTAACAATTCATCAATGAAGAATCTCAATGTAAATTTTATTTCTTTTATTGTAAATTTTTTCTTTTCAATTATCCACTGCATTTTTCTCTTTTTTTACCGATCGTGTCACAGAACAATTCAATTACCATACGTATTAGCTAATCAGTCGATAAGACATACCTTTTAGTTCACGAAATATTTAAGTTATTAAATTATTACTATTATAAATCAAAACATATGATATTAATTAGCTAGAAATCAAAATAAATTACTAATATTCGAATTAATGTATTCTTTGGTGGATCTAAAGAATTTTAAAAATCATAAAGCATTCTAGATAATACTCTAAAATATTGTGCGCTTCAACGCTAGCCTAGGCCTCTGCAAGATGCGTGCGCAAAAGCTAGAAAAAGATAGAAAATATATTTCGAATTAAATTATTATTAAATCCTCATTTTTATATATAAAATCATTAAATATTAATCAAAATATATTATTAGCGATCTAATAAATTGCTACGCGCGGTACACGGAAATGCGTCTTCGTTCAATCCCCGCGAACCCGCCTCATCCGCGAATACTTTACTGGCCCTGCTCGAGCCGCCATGGGAGTTTGACCTTCGCGGCGCCTGCGCGGATCCGCAAACGAGTAGCACTTCGGCGTCTGATTCAGCGTCATGATACCGAACGATATCCTTAGGACGGGAAGAATGGATATGACACGCGACGAGATGAACAAGTTGGAACCGATCAAATAAATAATTCGGAATCACGAAACGCGGAGAACTCGAATCGGCGGCGCAAAGGCACGGTTGCTCCGAGATCGGGAATAAAAGGTAGAGTGGCGGGATTCTTCAGGGGTAAAGGACTCTAGACGTGGAGGTAAACGAGAAAGTATGACCCGGAGGGGTCAGAAGAGACCTCGACAAAGGGGAATAAGTTTCTAACGCCGGCGTTTATTTAAAGACTAATTAACAATAAATGACTAGCACAGTGTAACCTTTCGTGAACCGGTAAATCGAGATAGATCGGAATGAGTCATATTCGGCAGGAAGCCGGCATACGGTATTAAAACGAGATCTTAAATGCAGCAACGTTACACGCTAAATTTTCTAGATCCTTTCGCGATTCCCGATATCAACGCTGATTAAATAAAACAAAACGCAAACGCAACGCGAACGCAATGCGAACAGAAATAGAATTGAGCGACAACATGCGGTTTTTCGACACGATACAACATGCAACTTTACAATCTACTCGCTTAATTATTGGATCACAAACTCGGGACGCAGGAGGGCGCAATTCAAAGCAAAACGCGATAGGTTGCGGCTAACTCAGTAATAATCCCTTAGTCAGATTCAGTAATCGGAAGGAGTTCGGCTTTTAGAAGGAGCGAGAAGCAGTTCTTCTAGATTCGTAATCTTAGTTACGAATCGGGATCCGCGAATTACCTGGGCAGGGCCCCACGGGTTTACCCTCCTAACTTAAAACTACTTAAATACTACGCGATCAAAGGCCGATATTTAGGTATTACATTTTGCAGATTCTGACCAGTAATGGCACGATCGATGGACGACAACCCACGGTACGATAGTCCCGGTTTCATGATCTTACAAAACTTAATAGAGGGGGCTTACTGAGATGTCCTGGTGTTCGGCCAGCACGGGATGTTTGTAAGCACGGAAAATCGGTACTACTACTAGCACCTAATACGGCAATTGCCAAAAACGGAATAACGAAGAGTCAGCCCTTGTGCCGGTACGAAGACACCTCGTGATCGCCCCGTACACTTCGCCGGAGTCTCCTTCATCCGTTCGGCATTTCACCTAATAGCTTCCTATTATACCGACGTGGTATCAATACGCTTGTTCACGACGACGATCTGCCATCACACTCGAAGCTTTCGCTCATGCTGTCGCGCACCCAGTCCACGCGCGCTCTCATTGGTCAGTGTTTGTTTGCTAATAACTCGAAAATGGAGTCTCAACCAATATTTTAGCAAAGGAAGAAGTTGTTCAGAATCGCCCCACCTACCACCCCTTTTCGGTTCCTACAGTAATTGTGGGACACCTTGTATATGCTTTTCATATTTTTACAAGAATAATTGTTAATTGTAATATTAATCTGCTGCCTTAGTTAATTGAATAAACCTAATTATTATAGTGTATTGAGAGTCGGTAACATAAGGATATGTACGTATTAATCGAGAGGGCGCGAGACCTTGTGAGTCGCGACACGTTAAAATAAATGATGACAAAATAGCAGTTCCAATAAAGGACCTTTACCGCGACAAAAGAATTTATTACAGGGTTTGAGTGGTTCGACGCGTAGACCACCGTCATTACCTATATACCTCGGAATACGGGTCACCAAGAACCCCTTTTGTCTAGTAAGTCCCGTTCGGACCGGTCCCAACATCACCGTGAACTTGCCATAAATCGGCTAACATTATTTTTCTCGCTCTTTCAAAAACAAGGATAGATTTTTCTTGACCATCACCCAATGATGTGCGAGGGTGTTCGGGCGAATTTTTATACATCGAAGTCAGTCAGTCGTTGAGCCTTGTGCGGGTCGGATCGAGAGTACAACCTTCGTGCATCGCGAAATAACAGACAAATTCCGTGTATCGCGGAATAACATACAAACTTCATGCATCATGGAGTTACGTAAAATATCCAGTGCAGGGTGGATTCCAAATACATTCATCACACTACTCGAGTGGGACCCTACAGTCCTCGGACAAGCCAATGTAGGGTGGTAAAGATCGCACAACATGACATTATCCGAGTGGGACCCTACACTCCTTGGATAAGTCAATGTAGGGTGGTAAAGAACGCAATCATCATTCGAGTGGGACCCTACACTCCTCGAATAAATCGTCGTGGACAATCCTACGCAATGTAGATTGTAACACAACGAAACAGCATTCGAGTGAGCCCTTGTGCTCCTCGAATCAACAATCAAACATACTAAATCACACGAACACATTTTCACCGTCTAATCACGACAAATACATATCTAAGAAGGGTTTTTTATGCCGCAAGGCTTTTTCCCTTAAATCATATTACTCGCGCCAATAAATTATTATTGATTTTTCCGGCTCAAATTTGTCTAATTAATTTTTTATTAACCATCCTCCTCATCCATCTTTTAACATTATTTTGAAACACGAAATTTCTCCATGCTGGAAAGATTTCGACGAAACAATATTGATGACACGAAAAAGTGTTTATATGGAAATTTGAGGGTGAAAGGGGCTCTATGTTTTGGCGTAAACAAATTTTTTTTAATGTTATTAATGTAAAAGATATGATGGTGAAGTTTCGATTTTTAAATGGAACGCGATAGTGCTTTTCAAGACGAATTCATTAAGATTTAATGTACCTAACCGATTTTTAATAGTTTTCGAGATATAAAGCTTAGAAATTTACTGATTTTCAGCAGAGACGTCTCGATTTGAGTAGTAAGTCAAAAACGGTCTTATTGTTGCGGTAAGTGCTGGATTTCTTACTTTGCCTGTCGAAACTGATAGCCGCGGGTCAACGGTCGGCACGGCAAGTCCGAAGAGTAAGTAACGTGGAAAGGATTGTCCATCATCCTTAATG
>CM072791.1:16944485-17000547 GCA_036983795.1 Megachile lagopoda | reverse complement strand
AATTTCCTCAGGAATGTTACATATGTGCGTACTGCGTTCAGTTATATTTTATATTACACACATATACAGGATCCAGAGTTGTGCCCATATATATTAATATCATGTATTAGTCGTTTGCTCGTTTTACCCGATGGTTGACTTCTCAAGACCGATTCTCTGAACTGGAAGGAATAGCAGCGGGCAATTATTGAGGTCCGTTTCGCGAACAGTTAAGAGGACTTTAGTGTGCATATTTTTGACACAAGTAAGCAATTAATTACAGTGATCGTAGGCACAGGTCAGATCGTAAAGTATGCAGATTAGACTGATTTCTTTGAATTTCTAGAGTTCATGTTGTGACAGAAGTACAGTAAATTAATGGCTATTAGACATGAGATAAAAACGAATAAATAATTAAAAGTAGAATTGAGAATCATTTACATTATCATTCCTGGAACTATTATGTCTATAAATTTCTATGTGTCTTAGAATAGAAATTAATAATAATAATTATAGAAATAGAAATTAATAATAATAGAAATTAATAATAGAAATATAAGATATCCTATTTTTTGTTCTTGTTGGAAATTACAACAAACAATATGGTATATTAGTGTTAATAACATAAATTAACACCTCTGCCGAACACGGAAATTCCCAGTTTACGATCTTAAGCTTCTTACCGAAATAAGTCAAATTATTCCGGTATACAAATCATTTCTTAACTGTCACACGTGTCCGGCACAATCTTTTTTGGTCGAAACAGACAACCATAAAGAATCCTTAGAAACTCGGAATACTAAGGGTAACAGTGTGTCTTAAACGCATCGGCAGACGGCAACATGTTTCGCGCGGACCCAGGTTCTTCCCGATCGCGACGCGACCCTTGGCTAGAAGGCCAGGTCATTCTCTAATTACAAAATACCTCCCCCTGACGAGAAATCATTGGTTGAACCAGAAGCCAATGAAAAGGTGGCATAGTCAAGGTCACCACTGATTCGCTTCCCGATCGACGGTTCCAAAACGTCCACCCCCAAACAACGTCTTCTTCGTCGACACCGTGTCAACGAAAAGGCACTTCTTTACTCCGTATTCAAGGGAGAACGTACTCTCGCCAGTAACCATCCATTATATGTATCAAAACCTAACACTCAACGAAATAGTCAATTTTTAATCGTATCAGAATTAAACGCATTTTAAGAACATAATCAGTGTCGATTTGATTTCACCCATACCAGCCCTATATCCTTAAAAGGTCGTAGGGTCGTACGCGAGTTGTGGCGTCGGTTCATCCGTGTCGAGGATTTACGACCCTCATTGACTCGGTCTTTCGCGATTCCGATAGTCTCGTCGCGGACGCGTACGAAACAATTAGCATCCTAGAATAAGAAATAGATCAAAATTTCTTTTCAGTCAGCAATCATGAACACATAGGTACCTGAAATACATATATCAGAATTTATGTTCCTGACAAGACATTAACAACTATATGCAATTTCTTATTAAACTAATCAGAGAAGTAATGAGAAAAATAAAAATTCATAATTCAAAACTGCTATCATTTCCATAATAAGATTTGCACACGTACATACAGCATTCAGGAAAAGTAATCAAATTGTAAGAAATGACCGAGTTATAGCGTAAATGTTAAAATTAAATCTAAAAACCGTTTGTGAGCGAAAAATAAAAGATAGTGTGTACTCTAATATAATTGTGCTCTATTATAAAACTGTAATATAATTTACATGCTCTTGTCAAGATAGCTACAACAAGAATGCCCTGAAAAGGACGCTTCTAGCTTTCTACGTTCAACTTTCTAATTTACGAAATGCTAGCTTTCGTATTTTCTTACAAAATTTTCAAGGCATACCTTTGCCAAGAAGGTGTATCAACACATAATTGCGATTTAGCCTAACATTCCAGTCGACTTTGTGCGATGGAGAGAAAACCGCCTCGTTACTTGACAGGAACTTCGATAAGTCTTTAATCAGATAAAACTTTCCGAGTCGCTACTAATTATCTTGCAATTTTCGTACGTAATTCACTTTAGTTTCTTCTTCAGTGAACCGAGCTTCAAAAATCTAATTGGCAGTCTCCAAGCTCGTAAACTGTCACGTAAACAATTTAAGAGTGATCAAGTTTAACTTACAGGAGTTTCAGTACAACCATTGCTCCCATTCGCAAAAGATTTTGTACTAGTTTGTAACCGTCCCCCCTACGTACGATGGGTACACAAATGAATATAAAGATATTTGAGGATAGTTGAGAAAAGATTAAATAAAGTGAGACGAATTTAAACTCTATACGAAAAGAAACGCGAATTTGAGACGATAATAACACGATCACGCGATGTTTACAACAATGGAATTTCGGTCGACCGTTACGTAGAAAAACACGAATTCGACGTGTAACCTGATACATGCGTCGCGACGAAATTACGCGTTTAGAGCGCGTCAGAGAAAACGCGCGGAGGCCTGCCGTCGAGCCTCTATTTTACTTTACGAAAATTCATATAACAAAACTAACTTGTGTTGGGAAATTCCAAATTATCCTCCCCAATAAAGCAGGGCGAAGGGCACATGGCCGTTCAACGACGACCACCACGGTGACGAAGCCCGACGTTGGGATGACAGGGCCATTAAACAACCCCGAGGCCCCTGAGTTTCGCGAAGGACAAGGAAACCTCTCCGAATAGGAGGAGGGCATTCTAAAAAGAGCATCGGCAGACGTAACTTCTCCTTCGGAAACACAGCTTTACCAAAATATATTGTATTTTCAAAAACGGAGTTAGCGAACACGTCGGCCATTTTAACCCTTATCTTACACTTGTTAATTCTCCAAGATATCACATCGACATCTCTAAGTCATAGGCGCTCAATACACGATCGTGTCACGCAGGAAATTTATTATCTCCGTGATTCAACAACGAGAAATTGTTTTTTTGCGAAACGTGTGATAGCTTCGAGATTTGATTTTATTGGAAAAGATGCGATTGTTCGCATTTAGAGCTCGATGACAAGTAATCGATCGCTAGATCGACCGACATCACGCTCCTTGCCGAAATCCATGGTCGAGGAAGGGGGCGACTCGCGTCTGCGCTGTTTACTTTGCGAAAATTGGTGGGGCTCTTCGTCGCGTCCCCGTACAATACTATATATATGTATATGTATATCATGTATTCACGAAAATTGAATAAATGAACACTATTTTTAATTGTTTTGTTCATTATTTAACTGAGGTTTGACATAAAGGCTTCGTATTAAACGTTTACACTGTCCCGGCACAAAGGCCCTTGATCACGATCGCGCTCAGCTGCAAGGCTCGAAGCTGACGCTCTCGCGTGTGGGCGCGCGTGATCCTCGCGCTCTAATTGGTCCGTGTATTAACATTTTCAAAACAAACAGTAAGAGAGAATCTGACAAGTAAACCTACGGAGGTGTCACTCTCCAATTTTTCTAAAATTTGGATATGTTATAATACATGAAAAACGAAAGGACATGTATTTTTTTTATCTGTGGAAAAAACATATAATGGAAATAACAGTGATTTTGGTGATTTTTGGTATGAAAGTATTTTGCGGTAGAAGACGAAAATTGGCCTACGTAAGTTGGAAGGGAAATGAAAATTAGAGGGCGAAGTACCCCTAAAGTGATCAATGTCTTGCTGCAAATCATCAGTTTTAATCTGAAAGTAGCTGAATTCGAATCTGATATCTGAAAAATTACTTAAATAGACAGTAACTCAACATATAACTTTTATTTGGGAGTTTTTATATCCTTGGGGTTCGGACGCGAATTCCGACCTTTGCAGCAGTTTCAAATGGTTCGACACGTAGACCACCGTCAATAGTTATATAACTCGAAATACGGGTCAAGGAGGACCCTTTTTATCTATCAAGTCCCATCCGGACCGGTCCCAACGTCAACATGCGTTTGCCATAAATCGGCTAACGGCTATACATTCTTTTTCTCGATCTTTAACCAACAAAACATAGATTTTTCTAATCATCACCCACTGATGCGCGAGGGTGTTCGAGCAATTTTCATATATCGAAGACAGTCATTCGTTGAATCTTGTGCGGATCGGACCGAGAGTAACAATTTCGTGTATCGCGGAATAACATACAAACTCCCTATATTTCGGAATAATGTACAAACTCCGTGTATCGCGGAATAACGTACAAACTCCATGTATCGCGGAACGACGTACAAACTCCGTGCATCATGGAGTAACGTAAATTATCCAGTGCAGGGTGGATTCCAATACAATCATAATATTATTCGAGCGAGACCCTGCATTCCTCGAATGAGCCAGTGTACGGTGGTATCAAACGCAAATCATAACACTATTCGAGTGGGACTCTACACTCCTCGAATAAATCGTCGTGGACAATCTTACGCAATGTGGATTATAACACGAACACTGAAATATGATCTCTAATGTGTATGTCATTGTATGCGGGTCGTAAATATGATCTCGTATGTGATCCCTATTGGCTCTAATGGATAAAGCCAATCTATTCGAGAAGTTTAGTGTCTCCTTAATAATACCGTGTTATTTAAAAATCACGATGACGCGACAGCGCGACTCACGAATATGTTATGATCCAGATTATAATCCGCACTGACTAAACTGACTAAACTATTCACGAAACTCTACGTTGTATGATATTTTCCAATTCCCGATCGGACCCGCACCAGATTCAGCAATCGACTGCCTATTCGATATGTAAAGATCACCCGAAAACCCACACGTATAAGGAGGTGACGGTTAAGAAAATTCTGTCTATCGTTCGTTAAGGACAGCGAGGGAAACTATATACATTGGTTAGAAGATTTATGGTAAGCACGTATTTACGTTGGGACCGATCCGCGAGAAACTTGTCAGACAAAAGGTCCTCCGTTGATCCGTATTTCGAGTTATAGAGATATTCATGATGGTGTATGCGTCGAACCACTTGAATCCGTAATAAATTTCTTAGTCGCACGAAAAGTCTACACTCGTGTTAGAACAGGTACCTAGAACTCTGGGACTGCGCTAAAAAGAGTAATTTAAATATCATACAGAGATTCCAAACCAAAGCTTTAAGAACAATAACAACCGCCCCATGGTATGCCAACGGGGAAACTCTTCATAACGATCTAGGAATAAAGTACGTAAAAGAGTAAATACAAAAATATGTAGCAGCACGCAATGATAAACTTGGCACCCATCCTAGCGAACTGGTTAAGAACCTGATTCAAACACCAAAAATCAGAAGACAGAAGAGATCGAAGCCGTACGACCTACTGGACAGACAATAAAGGAAAGGGAGTGGTAACTCTTTACACTAGAGCCAGTTGTAAATATAAAATAAGTATACAATAAAAGAAAATTCTTTATCTTAGGAGCGTTTGCCATGTGCCTTACACAATTTTACTAGCTGACTGTTGGAGGGCAATAACCGGGGCCAATCATATGTTCGAGCGCGTCTTCAAAAAAAAACACTGCGTTACGGCCGTTCGAACGATTGCCGTTAAGTAGGTGCGAGTGCGATAGTGCGAGTACGACGCGGCGGTGCGAGGGAGATAGTGCGTGTTAGGTCTTAAAAATTCACATTTCAGTAAGATGATTAGACATCAGTCAATTTCCTGGCAATACAATAGCTTAATGTATTTTTCGGTCCTTTAGAAACATTTACCATTTACAATCCATAGTTCTTTAGTCGTAGCAGAAATAGAACCCAAGGAGTCATTACATTCTAGCGAGTTTTTTTCCTTGATTTATTGTCAGTCACATCTGGTGTCAGAACTCTTAGCCTTAGCCGTAGAGTCTTTTGTTTGCAGTTTCCATTCATGCCGAGGTACTCCTTAGGTTTATTACTTGCTACGGTCATTTTGGGAAAAACCCAAAACAGTTCATACGTCACAGATTTTTACCATCTCCACTTTAACTTACAAGGGAAGGCACGGAAGTGTCCCCCTACGATGTTGATGAAACTTCGTACGCTTGTTAAGCAGGCAAAAATAAGAGACACGTATTTTTTTTTATCGGCTGAGATGCGGGTTTAAGGGGTGAAACGACCCCTTAAAGTTTCGACCCGCTTAGGCTATCTCGAAAACCATACGAGATACATTAAAACTTCTAATAGGAAAGTTGTATGGTTTTTTATGTATAATAACAGGATGATAACAAATTGGGCAAAATGCAATTTATTTATAACAAAAAAATTGTTCATAACCTTATTTTACAATTTATTCAAATTTGCATAATAACAAAAAGTGAAGAGAATATATATATATATACCACTGGATTTGTAATAAAATTCTATATATATATTGCCTCCTACAGTTCCTCCAATTTTTAATATATACGCGTCATTCGACGCCAAATCGATCACTTTTTGACCTCGCCATCTGTGATTTTGTTTTAATCGAAGTATGTTATAGTCCATGTAAAATTAAGGCGGGTTTAAGTTATCATATTGCCGGTTTCGAGTTTGTTAAAAAATAACAAGCCTCCAAAGTTTGCAATTTTTGCCCATTTTGGCGAAAAAAAGCCGTCCGACATATTTTGTACAAAACATACTTTAAACTTATTTGTGATTTTTTCGTTAAAGATTTTAAGTGTTTACATTTGATACTGGTATTTCACTATCCAATTTTCCAATAATTCATTCGACGTTAATTCAGCGTGTGAAGTGGGCATACGACGAAAGTTTCTGTAACATTAAATTGATCATTTTGCCCACGCGGTAACATATTCATTGTTCGAAAAAAACGTTTAACGACATATGCTCTATCTTAAGGGGGACTTTCAATGGTGTACACTGTTTTTTTAAAATGGAAATGTAGTTTTCTTCCCACTAGACACATAGCTTACCTCAGGACGAATCCATTGATTTACATTATGTTGACCTTGAAATGTCATTCTAGGTCATTTGAATGGCTTGAAGTTTTCTTCTTCACTGCACGTCCAGAAAATGTTTCTTATCTTCTAAATTTAACAAGACGAGTTTGAATGCTGTTGACATTAATGTTTACAAACACAGAATATCACAACGATATTCTCCAGCTAGCACAACGACCTCGAGTAATAGTACTATTGGTATTCATGTTACAAGTTCTAGTTGTTCTAGTTGCTTCGAAGTGGTGAGTAGGTAGGTACTACAAGCGTTCTTCATTTTGATAGCGATTAATTTTACGATGGCTAATTATACGCTTAGTGTATCGGGAAAGATTTCGGGAGCGCCGGCACCCAAGTAGGGTCGTTAATAGAAATTGTGAGATTCGGACTTGTTAAGGCCTGCCATAGATTTAACTGTATATATTTAGCTTAGCCTTAGATTTGTAAATTTATAGCATTTAGCTTTTCGTATAGTTTATAATCGGTCCCTTCGGGAATTTTGTAAACCGTTCCGTGGAAGCAGTAAACTCATGAAGCCATAAAGACCCGCGATTCTTAGCGTAGTTTTTTCGTTCATTGCTCACATTTGGTCGCCAGGTACTAGCATTTTCAACTTTCTAGTCCGTTATTTCTAGCATGTTTTACCACGGTCAGCGCGTCTCTTGACTTAATTGCTTGCCGCGGTCAAGGGTCAAATTAGTTAAATTTCGCGAGTGGGAAAATCCCAAGAAGGGCGGAAACCTTCCACCTCCCATCCATAGATGTCACAAGTTTGAACGTATCAGAACACTTCTCCCCCGTCAGGAACGACTATACCGAGGTTACATCGGCCATAGCATTAGATACTCCCGTCAGAAATCAAGTAGAAATCAACTAGAAATCAACTAGAACTCAAATAGCAATCAATAGAACATTTCAGAAATTACATTGTGACACTTAGAAATCGTAGGTCACTTAGAACAAATACACAGTTACAAAGTAAACACTTAGAATTTTTCCCGAACTATCGGGTGGTCCTTGAAGTACAGTTCTATAGTTTTTTGTTGGCACAAGCGTGCAAAACACCTACAAAGCTCGAGCACCTTCGAGGTAACCACGAGCAATTAACAAATACATTTAGTTTTAATAGTGGTTTAATGAACCACGGAAACCGAATACCATCGTTTATACAACCCCCGCTTCCATATTATGACCAACAGTGAAATTCGGCATTGTCGTTGAAACTTTCTGGCGAGTTTCTCAGTTTTTCGATCTCATGGGTCATTTGCCTTGCGTGGCAACTTTAAACGATGTTATTTGCATCATAGGTCTCGGCGATCTATCCTAACAGTGACACGACATTTCCTACCAGGAAACATATATTCCGGTCTTTTGCATCCGCTTTAAGCGACGAGGATTGTCGGCGCTCATTTCACGTCTATGAAACTTTTGAAATAGTTTGAAACACAGGCAAAGTGCAGCAAATGTTGAAAGTTTAATCGAATATCCACAGTTTAGGTGATATACTTTATTGAGGGACTGGAACTTTTACTGTTATATGATCACTGCAAAATGACTGAATGGTCTTTTCATCTTATTTTGGAAATAATATACATATTTTGGAATTACATTTATATGTTTCACTCTGTTTCAGAATGTTGTCATTTAAACATTTTTAAAAAGAGATACCAGAGATACCTTCAAGATCTTTACAACGTGGTGGATCGATATTTACATTTTGAGGAGTTTAATAGTTCGCACTTTCATTTTAAACCAAAAAAGAAACAGAATAAAATGATCTTTGTATTTATGACATAACCACTTGTCTATCTTTGAAGTGATTCGAGATTAGAGGTTGAGACGATCCCTCCCTGTTACATTCGTAACACTCTTCTGTGTTACAAAAATTAGTGCAAACTTTTTATAAGTTAGTGCATAAACTTACAAAAATAAATGAAAATTATAAATTAATATTTGATGAATAAAATTATAGGACGTTGATTGACTAAAAATCAAAATATACTTGTCTCTCTTGTAGGTGCAATTTGCGACAGGCTCGATATGGACGCATATAAGAGTAAATTTCTTGCAGCCAAATTAGCCATGGAGGAATTTCTATCCATTACCGCGAAAGGAGTGCCGACGGTTACTGTCCCGAATCCACCCAATGAGGTAAAGAAGACACTTAAACTGCCAAAAATTGAACTGTGCAAGTTCGGAGGAAATCTACGTGAGTGGTTACAATTCTGAAGCCTCTTTAAGAAGATTCATGAAGATGCGGAAATAGCGAAAGAGGATAAATTTCAATACTTAATGCAAGCGACGGTTTCAAATTCACGTGCAGATGAACAAGTGAGAAGTTTTCCACCGACTGGGGACAATTACGATAAAGTGATAACGAGTTTAAAAAATCGTTTCAGACGTGAAGACATTCAAATTGAAGTGTATGTACCAGAACTTTTGCAGTTAGTGTTGCAAAATGCCATATCTCTGCGGAAGAATATGGTGTTATCAAGTTTGTATGACAAAATAGAATCGCATTTAAGAGCACTGGAATTTCTCGGCGTGACAACAGAAAAATGTGCTTCTATGCTGTTTCCTCTCGTTGAGTCATCGTTACCATAGGAATTATTGCGTGTTTGGCAGCGAAGTCCTTTTAATAGCTCGTTGTCGCACGGCACACGGGGAGTAGATAAATCAAAGAATAAATTAACTCAGCTGATTGAATTTTTAGAAGAAGAAGTAGAGAATGAGTTAAGAATATCAATGGCAGTTGAGGGATTCAGTTTTAAAGAGAAAAATAGTATGGACTACCAAAAACAGAGAAAGGATAAACCCCGTTTACATAAAGATGTTCCAAGTGCAACGGCATTATTAGCTGCAAAGAATAACTGGAAGTCTTGCCTATTCTGTTCCGCGAGAGATCATGAAAGTGCAAATTGTGAGCAAACAAAAAGTATAAGTCTCACAGGGAGACAAGACGTGGTTAAACAAAAGTTTGCTTGTTTTAATTGTTTTAATATTGGACATAACTTTAGGAAGTGCCGTGTAAATTTAAAATGTGCGTGGTGTTCTCGACGTCATGTTCTTTTGATGTGCCCGAATATGGTGAAAAAGCAGAGTGACAATATAAGTGCGCCGAGCAGGTAACTGAGGAGAAACACCTCGCCAATGTCAGTAGTGATCCGGAAATTTATTTAAAGACACTGCAGGTAATCTTATACAACGAGGACAAGAAAACTATTGTACGACTGATTATTGACGAAGGATCATAAAGGTCGTACATCACTAAAGCGGCCGCAGCCCGGGTAGATTATCAACTATTAGTTGAGCAGTTGATGGACCATTCACTTTTCGGTGGTGAAAAATCAGGGACAGTGAATCATAAAAAGTATCTGATTCGTGTAAGCAATCTGGATGAAAATTTTAAGTGTAATTTTACCGTCCTAGATCAAGATGTAATTTGTGAAGAATTTCTATTGTTAAAAGAGTTCCTATTGTTAAAAGTGTACCGTGGATAGGTGAGCTCAATGCACTAAATATTAGGATTTCCGACATGGATAAAGGTGATGCGGCGGTGTCAGTGCTGGTTGGAGCAGACGTCGCAGGTAAACTATTAACAGGTAAACGGCACATTTTAAAGTATGGACTAGTGATTGTCGAGACTTACCTGGGTTGGACTATGATGGGAGCCACTGACCCAATCAAGGAACAAGAGGATGCAGCCATTACAACGTACGCGATGTTTGTACATAGCCGGAAAGTAGAAGACTTGAGGTCTATGGACGAGTTGGGAATCAAAGACCCGGTCGAAGTTAAATCGCAAAAGGATCGTAAAAAAGAAATAAAAGAAGACTTTTTGAAAACAGTGTATAAAAACGAAGAAGGTCGGTACGAAGTGAAATTACCCTGGTTGGAAAACCATCCGGTTTTGAACGACAATAGGAATATGGCAATGCGTCGTCTGCAAACTACAATAAAGAAATTAAGGACCGAATGGCTATTTGAAGAGTATGCTGCTATATTTAAGGATTGGCTCAAGGAAGGTATTATAGAGTACGTACCGGAAGATGAAAAGGACAGCTGGGGAAATTATTTACCACACCGACACGTCGCGGCGTACAAAAACTATCGTCGGGAAAGAAAAAAACGAAAAAGACTAGTCGTCACGATACACTACGGCTTTGCGGCTCGTCTACTCACTAGGGCGGCTTGCTTGCTTCTCCTTACCCTTCCTGCTATCTCCCGGAATTTATTATTCGTATGTTGCAAAAATATCAGGACACTTAATTGAATTTAATGATGTTACATAAAGAATGCATTTTATGATGTGATTTTTTAAATCTTAGTATTTTGTGGGAAAGCTATTTTGTTTAACCTCTTGCTCTATAATGTCGTATCACACTTGTAACGCACACTACAGTACATATGTGCTAAACCAGACTTCTTTTTTCAGCGCAATTGAGTGTTGGATTCAATTTTAATTGTAATCTTCATAATCAAAGATCATTGAATACAAAGCGTGTCCAATTTTACAAATTTCATTTATCTTTACATTGTAGCAGCAATTAGTTAATGGTGATTTACAGGTTGTAATCGATTAGGCGTGTTAGATATAATTTTTTCTACATAATTTTGTTTCCATTCTTCTGATAATCTTTGTTTTAGTTCTACTTTTGACGTGATTGATGTTTGTTGAATTTTTTTGTTTATGTAATCCCGTAAGTTTTTAATTGGATTTAAATCCGGTGGCTATGGGAGAAGATGTACCACGCGTGGACAATTATACAATAAGTATTCCTGAACTATTCGGACTGTATGTTTCGGGTTATTGTCTTAATAAAATTTAAATGATTCAATGTCCATTGCAGTAAAATTTTTCTTTAGACTTTGTTTCAAGATATCTAAGTACTTACTTTTGTCCATGATTCCATCTATGAAGATCAAACTCCTCCAAATTCTCCAACTTGTTTCAACGACGTACAACCCCACACCATGACACCAGCATCTCCTTGTTTAACTGTAGGATGTAGGTTTTGCTGGAAACGGCCAAAGAGACTCTTAAACTGGGCACACATTGCTGTCACATGCCACGGCGTGACGTGACGAAGTAAGATGTGAGCCACATATTGGAGCCACTTATTGGAACGGTATAGTCTCTGAAACTGTTGTGAATGGCGATATCCATAATTCCAATTATTGAACAATTAATGAACTTAATTGTTAGGTTAAGTTAATGATGAACTGCTCCGAGCTAATCACTAAACATAACTAATATTCAAACATAATTCTTTCTATTGCCAAGTGATATAGTTAGCAAATGTCGTGATATCTTTCTATTATTAATTATCATTATCTTCTTTTTCAGTCACGCGTTATAACTATATGATTCAATATCATTCGCTGATTTTTTGATATCATATATTTTCATATTTCTATATATATATTTGTTGACTATTATTTTACACCTTCTACATGATATTTAATGAACACGTCTGTTGAAAATCTTATCCTGTAGATTTTATATCTTAACTGCACTTACACAGACTGGTACATATGTATTTCAGAACAAGATACGAATCGATCACTTAGTAGATGGAAATCACTATTTCATCTAATGAAGGCAGTTAACGCCCGAACCCAAAGTCAAGGACTTTACAATTTCAAATAATATACATTACCAATTAAGAACATAGAACTACTTCATATTGAGAAAGTAAATTGAAAGTTTACAATCATCTACGAATAGTACGGTATGTGGAAATAAATTCATTTTTCAATTTCTTAAAAATTTTCCTTTATATTTTTTAACTAATTCCTTTTTACGACCAATTTTGTAAATAAATATAATGCATCGTAATATTCATCCTTTTTGCTTGCATTTTTTTAGTTTAGAGTATGTTTCGAGTTGAACCAATCTCGTAACTCGGAATAACATTAACTTAATATTTATGTATTGTCAACAGCCTTCCTAACAGGCCAAAGAAGCACGCCATTCATCTAATGCCAATATATCTTTCCTTAACGAACTTTATTTCCTTCATCCGAAACTGTGCACCCCTGCAGTGTACAGTGCCTACGAATTCCTTGTCTACGCGGCGCGGCGGGTCAATGCACTCGAGCTCGACCATTCAGCAGTCTCGCAGTGTGCCCATTGCCGAGATTCATTGAAGGACCCAAATACTCAAGAGTTTGGGTCACTTTATGTCAATCATCAATATTTACAACCTTAGAGTGAGGACTAAAGGTCTCGCGATCTTATTCGCTCAGTCGTGTCACCAGTCAGTATTTTTACCAAATTATGGACTGACCCTGATTGGTCCTGTATGGGAAACACCTCCACGGCTCGACCTCCTCCTCCCATGCTCTTAGGTCTTACTTTTGGAACAACAGAGGAGTCTTGTCTCAGATATCTCGTGAACACCAGTTCACTAGACGAGCCTTCGTCTCAGAGATTCGCGTGATAAGCATATCACTCGGCGACTTTCACCATTAAGACACTTTTCCTCTCTAATTATCCTTTTTGAACAACTCGTTCAGCCTTGGTAAACCTCTTGTGAAGCACATTCACCTTTACGAACCATCGTAACATTCAACATACGAACCATCGTATAAGAGATTCAAGTGATATTCAACTATGACTCAAGGCGCGAGGGTACGTTGCGTACGATGTGGAACTGAACATATTACATTCGTAATGATCCCTGAGCCACCACGAGCCCACCGTCAACTCTTTTCATGATATTAAGGATACCTGTCATCTTATGTGGAATGGAGATTTACAACATCCGTTGACCTAAGCATATTATTGCGAAGGTCCCTAAGCTATTATAAGTGCCTAACAAAATCATTTCCATAATATCTGTTTAGGCCCACTATTAAGTCCCATAATATAGTCCCATAGCGAGGGATTAGACCTTCGCTTAGGTTCTTTACCTATAGCAGCGATAACACCCAAGGAGTCGTTACATTCTATCGAGTATTTTAGTTTATTGCTTTTTACATCTGATTACCAGAAACCTTAATTTTAGCAGTAGAATCCGTTATTTCCAGTTTCTATTCATGCCGAGGTACTGCTTGGTTTTATTACTTGCTATGGTCATTTTTTGGGAAAAACCTAGACCCATCATACGTCACTCAAGCTTCCATTTCCATTTCATTTTGTATAGCCAATAGAAATTAAGAATTGTTTCCCTCACCCTTATCCTGTAAAAATTGCATGTGTACACCACGCTTTCATTTTGGTAAGAAATAGACATTCGACTCTTAACATTCGCAACAGCAACAACTCGTATTAGTTTTGTATAGTCTCCAAGTTTCGAGTGGTCCTTCGAGTAAGGACATAGCCATAGATAGCATAGTTAGAACAAATTTAGTCGGTACACCACGTGCAATATTCAACAAGGCTCGAACGAATTTATTTTCAACCACGAGCGCTAAATGTGGTCCTTCGAGCCGAATACCAGCATCTTGGCAATCAAGGAATTCATCTCGTACGGAAGTTTGGCCACCTTTTGGACATCCAGGAAGGAGAAAGTGCATGTCACATCATAGGGCATCACCCCTCTGGACGTGATAGAAGCAGACGGCAAGACATCTTCCCAATCTTCAGCGGCTGTGAGCCTAGCGGGTCGCAGTAGCAAGTGTTGTGTGCAATATTGTTGATACAAGTGGATTAGTGTTCCACAATTCAACCACATCTTCAGTGGGCTGTCGTTAGGACGCATCACAATAACACAGTATACTCGAGAAGGCTGCCATCCGTCGAAGTCGCAGCATCCAACATCGGAGTTGCAGCATTCAGCATCAGATTGCAGCATCCGGCATCGGACCTTAGTCGCACACCTGGGAGCTAGCATCGCTTATTAGTCACGTCTTCCAATCGTAAGTTCTTCCTTAGTTTCAATTTCGTAATTTGTATATCATGGATCTTCAATTGAAAGTTTTTGTTGCCGAACGTCGGGCAGTCAAAACCAAATTAACTCTCCTTAAGAAATTTGTAAATGCGTTCGATAGTAGTACTGCAGTTGTACCATTTGAGAAACGCCTACAGGCTCATGAGGACTTGGTTATGAAATTTGATAAGGTTCAATCCCAAATAGAAGCTTTAGATTTAGACGAAGACACAGAACAGATACAATTAGAAGAACGTGAGAGCTTTGAAACCGCATATTTCAATATCATATCGATCGCGGAAAAAACATATAGCGAATGCTAAAGGGCCACAGCAACCTATACCCTCGCCTAGTATGAGTAGGACTCCCGGACCTTCTGATGTACAATCCGCGCCGCGTCTTCCAGTAATAAATTTACAGACCTTTAATGGTGATTTTAGTCAATGGATACGTTTTTGCGATACTTTCATGTCATTGGTGCACAATTCTGATAGATTAGCGGATATCGATCGCTTCAATTATTTAACTTCGACATTGAAAGGCAGCGCAGCGCGAATTATGGAATCATTTGGTGTTTCGGAAATCAATTATCATATCGCGTGGCCTAGGCTAAAGGAACGTTATGAAGATCCTAAAGCGTTACTCATCATCACGCCAATGCCTTTAGAGATTGCGCCAGTCAAAAAACAATGGCGAAGTTGGTTTATAGATACTGCTACAAATTACCTGAACGCCTTAGAATCGCTCATGAGTTCAGTCGAAGTATGGGACGCTTTCATTAGTTTACATTTAGCTAAGCGGTTTGACTCCGCAACCTTAGATGATTGGGAAAATCGTACAATGGAACTGTCTCGAAGACCTACGTTTCGCGAATTTTCAAAATTTATTGAGCAACGTGCACAGTACCTTACACGAAAACAATTCGACAAGCCGCACTCAGGTAGTGCACCGCCGGTGAGTCACGCTAAGCAAGAGGACAATCGACAATGGCACATGCCATTAGTATATGTCGCGACAAATAAATATCCTTACCTTTTGTGTCAAGCTGAACATGCCCCTCAACATTGCAAGAAACTATCGGCCATGCCCCATCCCGAACGGCATGAAACAGTCAAGCGATTGCAATGCTGTTTTAACTGCCTACAATTGGGACATAGCATAAAAAACTGTACCCGTGCATTGTAGCATAGAGATAGCACGGACGTAGTAGTCAATTTCGCGAACTCTAATCAAGAAACTCCCCAATCACATATCGTTCAAGCTTGTGTCTCAAATTCTGCTCTTCCTCATGTAGAATACACTGTTTTGTCAACCGCGATAGTTTATATCCAAGATAAAGACGGTAATAATCATAAATGTCGCGCCCTGTTAGATGTTGGATCACAAGCAAATTTCGTTACGGAGAAATTTTGCAATAGATTAAACCTCCCGCGGATTGAAGCTGATACGACAGTCGGTGGTCTAGGTAGAACGGTCAATCCTATCCGATCGAAAACTTGCATATCAATAATGTCGCAATGTAATAATTTTCAATCGCAAATGTCTTGTCTTGTCATTAAAAACACAACAGAAGAAATGCCTAACATTGCGCTAAATAGAAGCCACATTGATGTTCCTGCAGGCATCATCCTTGCAGATAATTAATTTTAGCTTTAACTGCCTAATTTTCAGCAGCCAGGTCAAATTGATCTATAAATCGGTGCTGGTCTGTTCTGGAAGCTATTATGCATAGGGCAACATAAATCAGGGTCAGGCGATTTAGTTTGGCATAAGACGGGCCCTGGGTGGGTGTTAGGTGGAGTTTTGAATTGGCTGAGCGAATCTAAACGCAACAGCGTAACGTGCCATACGATTACAAATTCCCAATTACATAAATCCCTATCTAGTTTCTCGGAAATAGAAGAGGTTATCCGTCCTCAATCGTCTGTTCCAATAGTTCATAAAGACCTACGAAGAACATTTTACAAGTACGACCGTACGCGATCATGATGGTCGATTTATAGTAGCTATACCTTTTAATGACCAGTTAGCTAAATTAGGTGGGTCATTCTCGCAGGCGGAAAGGCGCTTCCTCAATCTATAAGTAATATTTAGAACAAACCCTGAACTTAGAAAACAATATTTAGAATTCATGCATGAATATGAGGCCTTAGATTACATGTCATCAATTAGCAATAAACATCCAATAGAATCCAAATCATCTTACTATTTGCCTCCCCATGCTGTCTTCAAAGTGTCTAGCACAACTACCAAAATTCGTGTTGTATTCGACTGTTCCGCGAAGACCTCAACCGGAATTTCAATAAATGACGCGCAATTGGTAGGTCCGACGGTACAGAGTGACCTCATTAGTATTCTCATTAGATTTAGGAAACACTGTGTCGTAGTTTCTGCAGATATTGAAAAAACGTGTAGGCAGGTTCTAGTGCGAGCAGAAGATCGTCGATATCAACGTATATTGAAACGAGATAGCGAGGACAAACCCATCAAAATTTACGAAATGAATACTGTCACGTATGGCACAGCATCCTCTTCATTTTTGGCTACGTGGGCTCTTAAATAGATCGCAGAGGATCACACGCAAACACTTCCTTCTATTAGTAAAATAATCTCGAGTGATTTTTATGTTGATGATCTGCTGTCAGGATCCGATAGTGTCGAAGAAGCCATCGGGTTGCGCCAATCACTGGCATCGGTTTTAGCGCAGGCTGGATTTCATCTTCGAAAATGGGCTGCTAATGATTCCAGAATAGCTAGTCGTGAACGGGATAGTTCGATTTCCCAAGTTGAGATTAAGCCGGTTGATAAAGAGTCCAAAATTTTAGGTTTATTGTGGTCAGTTGAGTTTGATGAACTTCGCTATTCACTTGTAGGTTCTCGATCGGACAAAATCACAAAACGCAGTGTTTTGTCAGAGATAGCGAAAATCTTTGATCCCCTCAGTCTTATTGGTCCTGTGATTATTAAAGCTAAATTACTACTGCAAAAACTTTGGCAACTTCAGATCAGCTAGGATGAAAGTTTACCGTAAGACATTCATACGCGCTGAGATAGTTTTTGAAATGAATTGCGTGATCTTGCGTCATTATCAATTCCGCGTCGAGTAGTGGGCAATATTAAACAAACAATAGAGTTACACGGGTTCTCGGACGCTTCGGAAAAGGCGTACAGGGCTGCAGTCTACCTGCGCACCCGCACGGATGAGGGGTCTTGGCAAACCCAATTGTTATATGCTAAATCACGTGTTGCACCTTTAAAGACAATTAGTTTGCCCCGTCTAGAGTTGTGCGGCGTTCTTTTATTAGCACTTTTAACAGATAAAGCCAAAAAGGCATTAAACATCCCCAACTTGCGCGAACACTATTGGACCGATTCCACAATAACCTTAGCGTGGATTAGAAATGAACCACGTAGATGGAAAACATTCATTGCAAACCGAGTCTCAGATATTCAGTAGCTTACGTTGTCTAATTATTGGAAGCATGTAATGTCCGGTGACAGTCCCGCGGATTTGATATCGCGAGGAGCCAATCTTTCTTCAATTAAGGATAGCTCCTTGTGGTGGCACGAACCCTTATGGCTTTCACAAGAATCGCACAAATGGCCTTCTTCTGAATCTGTGGCGGAGTCCGTACCTGAAGCAAGATAAACTAAGACGGTACTAGTGGCCACATCTGGCCCCTCCGCAACTGATTCATTCGACTTGCTTTCACGATACTCTTCATATCCGAAATTACTTCGCATGACCGCATATTGTCTTAGGTTCATAACAAATCTTCGAAGGAAGGTTCGTTCGAATAGCGTCCCTGGCCATCGAAATAATAATTTAATAACCACAACAGAATTGCTCAAGGCGGAAAAGGTTCTCGTGGGTATTGTGCAACGTAGTCATTTCTCTATAGAACACGAGTCCCTCATAAAAAATAAACCTACATGTTCACAAGGCTGATTAACTAGTCTGAATCCTTTTGTGGATGAAAGTGGGTTAATCAGGGTGGGCGGGAGATTAAAGCATGCTAAAATCGAGTACGAACAGAAACATCCAATGATTGTTTCTACGTCGCATCCGCTCACCACTTTGATCGTTAGTAATGAACACATTAGATTATTCCATGCCGGTTCTCAACGAACACTAGCCTCTTTGAGGAATAAATTTTGGATATTGTCTGGTAGGCGGACCATTAGAAATATTGTGCGCCAGTGTATAAATTGCTTTCGCGCGAATCCCATTAGTGGTTCATATAGGATGGGTGACCTGCCTGCCGAAAGAGTCACTCCAACTCGAGCATTTTCTACCTGCGGAGTAGACTACGCTCCCGTGCTAATACAGGAAATGGGACGTGGTCGCGTAGCGCGTAAAACTTATATCTGTTTTTTGTTTGTTTCTCGACTAAGGCCATTCATGTCGAACTTGCTACTGACCTATCGACCAACGCCTTTCTTAACTGTCTTTACCGTTTTATATCTCGCCGTGGCCGATGCCTTTCGATCCATTCTGACAATGGGAAAATTTTTATTGGCGCAAAAAATTAGTTAAAGGAGTTAGGACTTTTGATAAGTAGTTCGAAACACAACTCAAAGATTCAGCGTACCATAGCACAAGAAGGCATAGAATGGCACTTGATACCACTATATGCACCGCATTTTGGTAGATTGTGGGAGGGAGGTGTTAAGCAGGTAAAAACGCACTTAAGGAGAGTTATTGCTGAACAGCGTCTAACGCTGTTAGATACGAAGAACTGTATACGATTCTTACGCAAATTGAAGTTTGCTTAAATTCCCGTCCTTTGCATCCTTTGTCCAGTGATCCAATTGATCTTACCCCTTTAACACCAGGCCATTTTTTAATTGGCGCTGCGCAAATGGCACCCTCAATCAGACGTAACCCATATAAACGAAAATAGATTGAACAGATTCCAGCTCATTCAACAGATGGTAGAACATTTATGGAAGCGGTGGCACGAAGAATAATTTCAGGGTGTGGTAGCTGGGGTGATACTGAACAACTTTGTCCTTTACCAAAATGTTGGTTGAAGATTAATTTTTGAGTTATTAATGAAAAACACCGATCTACCCGAGATCTCGATCTAAGATTTCTAACGATACAGTAATGTATCGTTTTTAGTTTCTAGGCACACTTTGTATAGTTTAAATCAATAGACATTCTACATGTCTATTACATTCTACTGAGTACCTTTGGTTTATTATTATTCTCACCTGGTTTATTATTATTCACATCAGTCTTCTATTAATGTCGAGGTATTGCTGGGTTTTATTACTTCCTACGGGCACTTTCTGATGAAAACCAAAACCCACCATATACGTCACTCGGACCTCTATTTCCATCCATATTTTGTGTAGCCAATAGAAATCAGAAACTGTTTCTCTCACACTTATTCGTAAAAATTGTACGCCTACACCGAGCCTTCATTCTTGTAAAATTTCATTCGAATCTTAGCGAAAACATTCGAAACATCATAATTAGTGCAATACAAACATGGGCATTAACAATAGTTTAATCAGGAATAAGAATTATAACGTAGTAATCAAACTGAAGACTATGCAACAAATTTCTAAATTTAAATTGCTATAGAATTTATAAAACATTGTTTCTGTAACTTTACAACATATAAAAATCTTGTACAAACCATATAATTTGTTTATGAGCTATGGGCCTTGGAAGAATGAGAGTCGCTTAGGTAGACGAAGGTCGTAAATCTTCGTCCCACGAATATTCTAATGTGTCTCCACTACTCGTTAGAATAGTGGAGATTATATGATGATTTGACGGTGATATGACTGATTGTCTTTGGTGTTTGCTAAGTAAGAGGATAGGAGCAATTGGATTTGATGGCATCTTCACGATGGTGCCGTTCAGGTCGACGAAGGTTGTAAGGCTTCGCCCCACAAATACAAGGTGTAGACTCGTGTCTTGATGACGAAGGCTCGTCGAGTAATAATGGTTATTTTCGGAAGTTTCTTCGTTAAGAACTTTTTAGTAAACAATAGTCGGCGACTCTAACCTTCTAAATATTACTCACGATGATCTTGATAACATATGTCAAAACTTCTTATTTATGAAAGAGAACCAATAACTGCATATAATAGACCCATTTTCTAACTCAATAGAATTAATAAGAGAACCAAAGTGCAAAATGCCAGCAAAAATCGCAAGTAGTGAAGTCTCTTCTCCTCACTGGTTGACCATGTCCCGTCCCCTTATATTTTGAACACCTGCCGGTATGAGCTATAAGCTCGGTACGGCGGAGCGGCCCTTTGGGCCTAAGATGCTCAAATTAACAATCATATATATAATAGACCCATGAATAAAATGATATTCCAAAACTGATATAATGCTCATGTTAGTTACTAATGTTGAGTACCAATAACTAGATATCGCAAATATTTTAATAACAATCTATTTTATGAAAAGTAATCACACAAAAGTGATCACACAAAAAAAAATATTATTAGAAAAACTTGAAATTAAATAATACACGTTGTAGCGTACAAGAAAATTATGTAAAACGCGAGCGAATAAAATAGATTATTCGTTGATAATCAGACATAAAACCTATTTGAAATCCTATAGAAATAGTAAAGATTCGATTGAAATATTATATAGCATCGCGAATATTCTAGAAAAACAAAAGATCTAGAATAATCGAATTGTATCGAGGCGCGAGAGATTGTTGGCTGTTCAATCGGAACGAGAGGCAAGGCGCGACAAGCGAAGACGCGAGCCACGAGCCGCAAGCCACGAACTTAGCAACAAAACTGTTGATAATGCGGCCGCGGGATAGCAACCGACGGATATAAAATAGAGGCTCGCGACAGGAGCCGGCCTATTTGGCAGTCTGAGAGAGAGGACGAGGTAAGGACCATCGGCCGCTCTTGGACTAGCCTAGGAACTCCAGCAGGAGAGTTCGGCGATAATACTTGGTCGCCTGTCTGGAGAAAGAATTAGCTGGTTAGGGACTCCGGCATGAGAGTTCGGCGACCAATACCTGGACGCCTGCCTGGAGAATAGTGAATAGAGTAACTCCGGCAGAAGAGTTCGGCGACCAATACCTGGGCGCCTGCCTGGAGAGTAGAGAATAGAGTAGCTCCAGCAGGAGAGTTCGGCGACCAATATCTGGACGCCTGCTCGGAGTATAATAGAATAAAAGAGAACCTCCGGCAGGAGAGTACGGCGAAACCTTCCTGGACGCCTGCCTGGAGAATAGAGGGAGAGTACGGGAGTTTGTTTCTGGACACTCGTCCGACATGGAGAGTTCAGCGAACATTCCTGGACGCCTGTCGGTCGAAAGAGGACAGAGCATGTCCTCGACGCCCCGAGTAAAGTACAGAAGAGTACGGGAGAATACTCCTGGTCACCCGTTCGTTATGGAGAGTTCGGAGAAAATACCTGGACGCCATTCGAACGGGAGAGAACAGAGTTACTCCTGGACGCCTGATTGATCAGAGTTAGAAAATATCTTTAAAGTAGTCATGTCGATATTGCGAAAGAAAGAAAAAAATTATTTTATACATTTCCTGTACCGATTCCTAAACCTCACAATAAACCCTGTTTTCCAGAAATTCCTTATTTCCTGTACCATCCGACTCCAATAAACCTTGCTCCAACAAATCATGGCTACAACGTGAAATTTTACAGAAATTGTGATACACATTCTGAAATAGTACATTATAAAGTATGAATTTGCATATTTGTATACTCTAATCTACGTGCTCGTAATGCAGATTTAGTTATTATTTCGAGTTATTTTTTAGACAAATCTGTAGATTTGAAATATTTCAACTTTTCTAAGGACAAAAGTGTACATATAATGTTATTATGAAATATAAACGGTATTATTTTATAAGAAAAGTGTTAGGTGATTGATCACGGTGATGGTTTTTCAACTTGTTTCTTATGAGAGAACTCCATATAGTTAATTATTTGCTATCGCCGATTCAATTAAAATCAATACTTAGAATCATAAATTCAAAAAAAATTTGCTGCTTTGAAAATTCGATTTAATATTGTCTAGAGAAAAACATATTCACGAATTTCAATGCATGTTTTCAATAGGTCATATTACAAATTTACAAAAATTGTGTGGAAGTAACATAATCTAGAAACTTTTAGAAATTTCGTCCCTATCTTTGAAGATTCTACGAGCATTAACCGTAACCTTTTAGTATCCTGTCTATGACTGCAAAACATTCGGCACAGTCGTCTCTCAGTTTTCTCTGTATCAAAGGGCAGAAATTCCTGAAGCGAGGAAAACAGCGAAACGTAAACGTTTTATTAGTTAAAGGAAACATTAAAATTAAAGCGATCCGCTTTCTGCGACGTCGCGTTATTTTCATTAATGGCAGATTTATTTGAAATTGGAGGTCGTTAGAAGATTGACGACCTTATACGAGAGCGCGTTAATTTAAAATGCCGCCGGCAGTGGTTAAAGTGGTTTGCCTTTAGTAAAAAAAACTGGCAAACTGTTTATAAGCGCAGAAAACTTTTGCGAAAAGGAACGACCGAATTCGCGAAGATCTTTTTAATTTCAGTAAATATCAACTATTTGTGACTCAGACCCCGTAACCAGTCCTCGATTAAAGGAAACGAATACCTTTCGATAATATTTAATGGCACCTCGTTACAAAAACGTTGACGTATTCGTACTCATTAGAGCTCACCCATTAAATTAATGAGATGGTTTCGATTCACATAGATTATGTCAAACAGACATGCAAAAGATCAGATTATTTTGTAACCAATAACCATATTTTCCAGGACTGCATATCCTTGTTAGTAATTGTATTTTAGACATTTTATTAAATTCTTTATACCTAACATTCCAATTACATTTCGTTTATATTAACTACACGTTTTAGTATCTCACCTATTAATTCAGTTTTCGTTGACATTTGTTAATTGTTCAACCTATTCGTGCAATTGCAGCGTTAGCATCTGATAAAAAATACTAAAGCTCATATGTTTTTATTACTTAATCGCTTTCAAGATTATATTTTTTCTTAATATATCCTTACCCTGCCATGAAAAATAAGCCAATGATCGAAATATTCTTTGTTATCAAATTTTATTTTGAAATGTATTCATTTAAATAAAACTTCATTTCAGTTTGTATTATATCCAACATGGCGAAAAGAAATTTTAGTGATATAACGTAAATATCATTAATCTCCCTGGTTATTATTAATAACAAGATACAATTAATAACAGTTCCATTTTTTCACATTCTTTTACCTCACAGAAAACACAAACATTAAGAAATAATCTCAACTTTTTTGCTAAGAAGTAGTAATGAGGCATAAACTTATGGAACGATTTAATACTAATATTTTATAACTTCATGTTTATTTTACATGATCATTAATTATTATATCGAAACATTATACAGGGTGGTTCACCACATTTTGCCATCTAGATTTACGTCATTATTATTACTCATAGCAAACAATGTTTCAGATGAAGTTGAATAGTTTTGAGAGGGGCACATTCTGATGGTATATTTTTTTTGTAGGTGGACGTGTAAAGGAGAGATGAAGGTCATTAATGTTTTTTTAAATGGAATCATATATTTTTTATTGCATCAGCTGATGCCCCTTCATATTCTTTACAAAAAAGTATTAATCTATTTATGTAAAAATCAAAAAATCATAAAACATTATCACATTGAATTCATAACATTGACAAGAAAGTTAAGATTTCCTAACAAGTTAGCATTAAAATATCTCCTAAACTAATGATTTTTTTACATAAATAGATTAATACTTTTTTGTAAAGAATATGAAGGAGCATCAACTGATGCAATAAAAAATATATGATTCCATTTAAAAAAACATTAATGACCTTCATATCTCCTTTACACGTCCGCCTACAAAAAAAATATACCATCAGAATGTGCCCCTCTCAAAACCATTCAACTTCATCTGAAACATTGTTTGCTATGAGTAAAAATAATGACGTAAATCTAGATGGCAAAATGTGGTGAACCACCCTGTATATGTTTCCAATGCGACAGTGATCTGCTGTTATATTTATGATAACACAAATAAAAATGTTAAAGTTTTAAAACATCCAGTAAATAAAATAATACATCAACATTATAAAAAAAAATTATCCAAAAAGTATGAAATGGATTTGTTAACGGATTACACTATTACTTTCCACAAAATGGAGAATATTTTAAAAACAGTTATGTTCTTTTAATTCTTTTTAAAATAAAAAACTGTTATAAAAGGTCGGACTAGACTTGATTTTATCTTATTAATAATAATAAATAGAGAAATTAAACAATTCTCTTCTGTATCATTGAATTATCTCTCACTACGTTCGATATAATCAAATTAAAATACATTTTCAATTTAAATAAATATCTTTTCAATCTTTTTATCAAGCAAATGTGATAAAATATGTTGGGCATAAAAATTTCTTTGTCGAATAATGTTTTTTAAATAAATAATCCCAGACACACCAAAATGTGAATAAAAACGGTTATATTAAACTACGGACAATACAGTATTTATACAGGTTCAAAAGCCGAGAGCGCGTTTACGACAATAACAAGCGATATACTTATACGTGCGAGAGTTCGAGACTAACTGACTTTTAAAACCCGGACGGTTTCGAAAAAGGTGACCCATCGCTTGCTTCGCACAAAATTTGAACTCACGAACTTCGCTATTCTCAACACTTCCCCTCGAAGTCGTGAGTCAGCTCTCACTTCATGTAACGATCATTCTCATATTCCATAAACACTCTAGATGTTTCGGACCACTCAGACCTTTCGTAAATACATCCGCGGGCATTCTTTCAGTACACAAATATTTCAGATCGATAATACCTTGTTCAAAAACCTCGCGAATAAAATGGTGCCTCACATCAATATGTTTTGTTCTTGAACGATAACTGTTATTTTGTACCAGTTTCACTGCACCTTGATTATCATTGAATAATGTAACACACTCGCACTCGAATCCGAGGTTGTTTAAAATCCCGCGTAAATACACAGCCTCTTTGGTTGCTTCGGATAGAGCTACGTATACCAATTCGGTACTGGACAGGGCTACCGTTCTTTGCTTGCGCGCTTCCCAACTTATTGGCGCTCCGGCTAAAATGAGCGCGTAACCGGTATACGATTTTCTATCAACCACATCAGAGCTCCAGTCCGCGTCAACGATACCGAATATTGGTAATTCCGTTTTTTCATACATTAATCCAAGATCACACGTACCTTTCAAATATCGCAACACTCTTTTCGCAGCTTTCCAGTGTTCTACATTGTAATTCGTATTGAATTGACTTAAATAGTTGACGGCGTACGCAATATCCGGCCTTGTTGAAACCGCCAAAAACATTAATGAACCGATCAAGCTCTGATATGGATACCGATTCATTATACCTACATCTACGTGTTTTGGTTTTACAAGCTTATTACTCAGATCTATCGGCGTAAAAGCTGGCTTACAATCACTCATACCAAAACGTTCAAACACTTTCTCAACATACATCGTTTGCTTAAGATATACCCTGTGTTCTTTGTCGCGCGAAAATTCAATACCTAGACAACGTTTTATGTTACCTAAGTCCATCATTTCGAATTCATTTGACAACTCACGCTTGATATCACACAGCCATGCATCATCATTCGTAGCAAAAATCATGTCGTCTACATAAATCGCGGTTAAAATTATTCGTCCATTTCTTTGAGCCATAAACACACACGGATCTTGTGGCAGTGCTTTAAACCCTAACTCACTTAACTTTTTTACTAATTTTGTATGCCACTGTAGTCCCGATTGATGCAGACCGTACAATGATTTCTTTAACACGCACACATTATTTTTCTTCGTGTTTAATTCCTGGCACCAACGTTTAGCTGTTTTAATAATTTCTACATCGCGAATAACTTTACCACTCAAACCAACACTCTCACCTGTGATTATTTTGTTTAATACTTCGTATAATTGGTCTGGCACTTCCATAAACACTTTCTCTTCAAGTTCACCGTTCAGGTACGCGGTGATGACATCCATCTGATGCATCCTTAGACCTAGTTCCGCTGAAATTGCAGATAATAACCTGATCGATGTTGATCTCACAACTGGGGAGTACGTTTCGTGAAAGTCCTCTCCTGGTCGTTGCGAGCATCCCTTGGCGACAAGCCTGACTTTCTTCCGTTCCTGACCGTCCATATTTTTCATAGTGAATACAAAACGACTTCCAATTATTTTTCGGTCATGAGGTCTCGTCATTATTTCTCACGTATTGTTTTTAATTTGGGCTATGTATTCGTCTTCCATAGCGCCTCTCCATGCATCAGCGTCAGTCGTCTGTTTCGCTTCCTCCCATGTGTTTGGTTCTACGGTCGTGTAATTCGCGATGAATACGTCATCGTTCTCCGATTTTATTGGCGTCTTTGTCGCTTCCTCGTCTTCTTCGCTGCTTTCTTCGCAGTCACTCACGTCTACCGTAGCCGGGGTAAACACTTTTCGTGGTCTCCCCACCGAACCGCTACGCACTAGCTTCGGGCGTCCTCTTCCCCTCTTCGGTGGCCCCACAAGCTTATCCCAGCTGATTCGTTGCGTCCCTCTTCTTCGTGCGTACAGGTGACCTGCGAACTCCTTCCAGATCTTCGGTCTCGCTGTCTCTCTCATTGTCACTCGTTTTTGCTCTAGATACTCCTCCTCTTCTTGCTCGCAGTATACTGCGCGGTTCTCCTTCTTTCTCACGTTTTTCGTTCATAGGGATTGCGTTCTCATTGCTTACGTTTGGTGTGTTTACATCCACGGTTATTTCGGCCTCACCTATACTCTCATTTTCGTCAAGTATTTCCTTGTATTCGTGTCTGAAAGCCGACTCCGTCATGAACTTGACGTCACGACTGACAATCAACTTTTTGGTTCTGGGATTGTGAATCCGATATGCTTTCGATATCACGGCATACCCCACGAAAATTCCTCCTTCGGAGCGCCAGTCAAATTTTCCCTTATTTGCAGTTTTGTTTTTGTAAAACACTTTCGATCCAAATACTTGCATGTAGCCGACTGTGGGGGTTTTCCCCTTCCACATTGTAAATGGTACCTGTCCATTTAAAGCCGACGTAGGGCACCGGTTACGTATGTAACACGCGGTGTTAATTGCCTCAGCGCAGAATGCTGGCGGACTACCTACTTGACGCATCATGCATCTCACCATTTCAACCAACGTCCGATTTTTCCTCTCAGCTATTCCGTTTTGCTGGGGCGTATGGAGTACCGTTAATCTTCCTTTTATCCCGTTAATTTTCAAAAATGAACCAACTCAGTGTTCTGGTATTCGCGCCCATTGTCCGATTGCAAAGTCTTGATCTTTTTCTTGGTGGAATTTTTTACTTCCGCTTTATAATTCTTGAACACGCTAAGAATATCACCTTTGCTTTTCACAAAAAATACCTCGCACCACCGCGATTTAGCGTCTATAAATGTCACGAAGTATCGGTTCCCGGCAAATGAACTATGTCGCATCGGGCCGCACACATCCGAATGCACTATTTCCAGCACATCTTGTGTACGATCTACACTGCCCTTTGGGAAGGGCTTGCAAGTCTGCTTCTCACTCACACAGATCTCGCACTCCGACAATTTTTCATTGTCTTTAATGTTTAACCCGTGCACTAGTCCACTTTTTGCCATCGCCTTGAGATCGCGTTCGTTTAAATGTCCTAATCGCCTGTGCCACTCATCGATAGCTTTTTTCGACACTTCAACGTGGTTTACATTTTGTTGACACATTCTCACATGGTACAAATTACCCACTCTATCCGCACGCATATGTACCTTATTTTGTTTGTCTATTACGACCGCATCGTCCTTCCGGAACCTCACTTCGAATCTGCGATCCGTTATCTTCGATACCGATAACAAATTCGTACGTAAATCCAATACGTAGAATACATTTTCTATATCAATTTGACGCTCTTCGCTGCCCGTGTCCACTGCAATGCTCACTTTTCCCATTCCATTTATCCGTGTACTTTTATTATTTGCTAGACTCAGCTCACTTTGCATCGTAGTAAATTCCTGTTTAAATATGCTTTTTTCGTTGCACATATGCCCCGTGCATCCACTATCAACACACCATACAGAACTGCTTCCTTGTGTAGTCATCGCCTCTTCGGTGCTGATTGTCAAAAAACATGATTTGTTTTGACCCCTCTGTTTTGTATCCTCGTCCCGATTTTCGGCTTGTCGCGCGCTTTGTTTTGGCTTCCTATATATCTTACTTTTGCATTCCCTCGCAAAATGGCCAAATTTGCCGCAACGGTAACATTCCGGTTTATTATTACCCTTTTGAGCTTGATCTTCGTTTTTCTCTTTGTTTTCATTTCCTTTCCGCTGGAAACGCGGGTTAAACCGTTTCGCGTACATCGCTCCATGATCTACGCACTTGGATTTCCTTCCTTCGTAGTCTTCAACGATTTTGACCTTTAAAACTTCTGTCGTTGGCAATTCGTCACGCGATTCCATCGCTGTCCGAAACATCGAGAAGGAATCCGGTAGGCTGTACAGCAGTAAAATTGCGAGCAATTCGTCTATTGCCACCAACCCAATTTCCTTCAGTTTCTTTACAGCGTCAAAGAATTCCGCAATGCGCTTGCGCAAGTCGTCCTTCCCTTGCGTACGCGATAACACCAACTTTTTGAACAGTGACGCTTTTCGCGCTGGACCACTCGACTGATATAATGACTTCAGTTTATCCCAGATCTCTTTAGAAGTCTCCAGGCTATCGAGCGCTATCAATTCGCTTGCACTAACCGCTAAAACTATATCCGACTCGGCTTTTCCATCGTTTTTTTCCATTCCGCATATTTTGGATCCGTAACTGCTGGTTTAGGTATATCACCCGACACATATTCCCATAGGTCATTTTTCTTCAAAATAGCCCTCATTTGGATCTTCCATGTGTCATAATTATCGCCAGTGAGCTGGTGTATTCGAATGGTAGTTGCCATCTTTTCGAATTAACTAACCACAATCGTCCGTATAACACTTGTAACGGTCTTCCCGTCAAATCACTGTCCACGCGGTAACCGTTTCTCTTGAGTTTTTTACTCGAGTTTTTCACCGTTCGTTATTCACTATTTTTATTTTGGGCCCATAACCTGTTTTTAAATAAATAATCCCAGGCACACCAAAATGTGAATAAAAACGGTTATATTAAACTACGGACAATACAGTATTTATACAGGTACAAAAGCCGAGAGCGCGTTTACGACAATAACAAGCGATATACTTATACGTGCGAGAGTTCGAGACTAACTGACTTTTAAAACCCGGACGGTTTCGAAAAAGGTGACCCATCGCTTGCTTCGCACAAAATTTGAACTCACGAACTTCGCTATTCTCAACAAATAAAATTAAAATTTCTGCAGGAAAAATATAGTTTCAATAAACAAAAAAGACTAATTGAACGTCAAATAACACTGTTCAACAAATTTAAACCCTTTTTATGTTTTCCAATACCCATTGGGCGATCCTTGTAGAGTTTCTCGTCCTGAACAAGAATCCGAAAATCGAATTGCTCCATCACCCTCAGTTTTTGAAAAACACGAGCTTTTGTAAAAACGCGTGTTTTTGGTAGAAAATGCGATATTGCGAGTTAACTAAAAAACCTAGGACATTCAAATTAATTTTAAAAGATAAAGGAGAGTGTCCCAAATAAATTGATGTATATAGTTGTTACATTGCGTGATTCTAAATAGATGTAAATATCGATGAAAGTTCAAAAAACGGCCGTTGTACGCATTTCCTATGTATTATTTTTGCATTTTTAGGAGAAGTTATTTATCTAGCGCGAATTCGCTATACAGTATTGAATTCTATAGACATTTCTGATGAAGAAACTATGTGAGGTAAGTGTTGTAGCTATATGCAATTCCAGTAAATCGAAAAAATAGCCAAGTCAATACCGTAGCTACGCGCAATCAGCATCAATGATGGGGCTTAATAGACATCCACTTAAACAGAACTTACCCATTGATCCATGATAAAACTAGCTTCGCTGAAAAATATTTGTGTCATCGGGTAGATCCACCGATCAGAGTGTAACGTCCCCAGTCCGCAAGGAAGAACACCCATGTAGATAAGTAGAGTAATCCTAAAACATGTACCTTTATTTTTTGATTATCGACCGCGAATTACCGACCGCGCCATAAAAATCCGCGCGGTAATGGTCAAGAGAAGATCACGCGTGCAACATTGTTAAATTAGATCACCGATCGATGGCGCGCGCATTAGATAGAAAGAGATGCCAAATATACATCGAGAAGAAATTATTATAAATCATCATTTACACATTTCTATTATTGTTTATTTATTTACTATAAAACAAAATATATTTTTAGTTATTGTTCTATGTATTATTTGCGATTAATTATCTTCTTATTAAAATACTTGTAATATCCCGCCAATTCGCGTATATAAAAATCCATTAAAACTATGATTTAGCGAGTTAGCTTGTGAAATCTTAGTCGATGATAAATCAAAGCGTATTTTTCTTAATCAAACTAATATATTTTCTTTACTAAATAAATTGTAATAAAATAATATCCAAAAATATGTAAAAATACTACCCATTAAACATGAGGGTAAGCACCTGCATGGCCTTGAAAAGTGAAAGGCAAATGGGCCGTTTTCGGGGTATAAAAGGGCTAGCGAAAAACCCATAGGGTGCAGAACAGTCTTTGAGGCAGTACGTGACGGACCTCTTAGGAGAAGTATTTAAGCGACAAGTTGGAGCAGTTTTAGCTGGTAAGAGCCTACAAGATTCTTAGTTTTGACTGGACAGCGGGTATCAGCCATTTGGATACTTGATCGTTGGGTCGTTTAATAGCCAGCTAACGCAGGCTCCCCATTCAAACGGTCTTGTCTCTGAAACTCCGAAAGGAGAGTGCTATACTCAGCCCCAGAAGGGACTAAGACATCAAACAAGAGCTCTTCAGCCAATCGTACAAATTTATTATTTTTCGCCAAGTTACTCACTCGCCGTCAGATTCTCGGAGTTCGCTCTGGGTTGTTTAGTAGCCAGCTAACGCAGGCTCCCCATTTCGAGCGGCTTGGTCTCTGAAGCTCGTGTCTTTTGGGTGGCGTCTCAGTAACTCTGGTTAATAAAGTCGAGTCATTTTACTTTGCAACCCTGTTGGGCATACATTGTTCATCTAACTCTTGTATCCTTGGGTCGTTTAGTAGCCAGCTAACGCAGGCTCCCCAATTAAGCGATCAGGTTTTGAGTGTCAATTGTGCTCCAACTAAAAGGGCAGTTGAACCGTTAGTCTTAGAGTCAACCAAAGAGTAGCTGTTCCATGTCCAACTGTTTTTATATAAAGTTTCAAATCTCGATATTATAGTGAGACGAAACATTGTTCTGACACCAGTTAGGATCTAGATCCATTAGAAAACCACATTTCTTGCGTTTACGTCATAATAAGCGATTAATTCATTAACTAACTATACGTATCTTGTCAAAAACTGCGTTTTTACGTTTACGTCATAATAAACGACCAAATAATTAACTGACTATATGTACATTGTCGAAAACCGCGTAACCGAAGTAGTTAGCTACCGATTTGCGTTTTCAATATTAATAATATAATAGATTTTATATCTTTTTCAAAGTAATTGTTAATTGTAATCCTATATCTTTACCTTTAATTACTTGAATAAATCTAATTAATGAAAGGTATTAACCTGTAGATTTCACTCTTTAACCACACGCCACACGAACCCCACTTTCTTATAAAATTAGTTATAATAAGAACGAGTCGCTCACTAGGCAAATACCGCTCTTTGCTTCATGAGCGCTGTAAACTCCCGAGTCTAGCACCAGGGACGTTACAAGAGCATCAACAGCTGATGTCCTGGCAGGGTCAATGAACTCTGAATTTATTTCACTGTCTCTTTCTAATAATTGCACAACATAACCACGACCGGCAAACCGACCGAATAAAAACGCGTGAACGATTATTCATAGATATCTAGGTTTAACGATACTCTATATTCTCATTAGAAGGTATTCAAATTGAGGAATCGATATTATATTATACAATATTTTAATAGAAGACATTGTTGAACGAGCCATGTACATATCTCGGTTTCGTTCTCGATCGCGAGGCGTACGTCGCAAACGGTTGCTATGCAACGATGATCTGTTGATCGACTGCGGCGTCGATCGAGACAGTCATCGTTTATTGTCGAATGAAACCAGCCGAAATAAAATATATCGTAGATTTTAATCGAAAATTCCGCTTTCTTGCTTTCAAGACAGTATAGTTCAAATTATTTATGAATATTCGTTCACGTGTTTTCATTCGGCCTATTTACGTTTCGGGCTCACAGTGACCAATTAGTGAAAAGTGACAGGGAAAAGTGATAATGAAAGCTAGTAATGAAAGATGACAGTGATAGGTGACTGTGATGTAAATTGAGAGTTTCTTTGTGGTGATTTATTTTTTCTAACGGTAAGGATCGGTGGATCGACACGGTGACAGAGATGCATTTTCATCGTGACTATTTGCGGTTCAATGGGTGAGTTACATTTAAATTTATTAATTATTCGATTTAAATTTTTATTTGATGAATGGAAAAGTTATTTAATTTTTCAGAAATGAGAATTTGTTCTTTTTCATCATCGCAATATCTAACGAGAATAATTTTCCATATTTTATCTATTATTTCTTTGCGATAATGAATAAACATATAGAATAAATTCGATTTATTTTGATTACGTAAGTAAGGACTAATTTCTTTATTTCTTGTCCATGAATAAATGATAATTCAACAATAATCCAGATTTTCTATATTCATTATTCGATGTAACCTTCATTTAACAGCTTCCTATTATACCGACGCTATACCGACGCGGTATCGATACGCTTGTTTACGATCATGATCGGCCGTCATATTCGAAGCTGTGTGTTTTTTGCTAATAACTCGAACGAAAAAGTTGATCAGAATCGTCCTGCCTACCACTCCTTTTCGGCTCTTACAGTAATTGTGGGACACCCTGTGTAATACGCACTCTATCTAAAGATTTCATCGTTTCGTTTCGAGAATGAACACGGTTTACACAAGTAATTGGTTCGTGATCTTGAGTTATTTTTTCGTTTTACCGAAGTGACTCTTGGTAGCATTTCTCTAACCAGGGAAACAAAAGTATAATCATGGAAATAGTTATTACCGCTTGTGTAAGACAATTCGAAAGCTTGCATTTCGTATATTAGAAAGTTGAACGTAGACCATCGACGTTTTGTCAATGGTCCTTGAAGGGAACCGTTAAAGCTATAAACAGTTCGCAGGCTAGACTGGCGAAGGGAGTCCTAAGGCTAGAAGTATCCTTTTCGGGGCATTCTTGTTGTAGACGTCTTGACGTGAACAAGGCAATTACATTACAGACTTAGCAGAATATATTTTAACTTTATTTTACGCCCACAAATAGTTAATCATTATTTAATTTTACCTTTTACGCTACCACTTGGTCGATTTTCTTTGCACTTGCATGAGCCTTGACTGATAAAGATATACAATTCGCATGATACGATGAATAATATCCTGACCCTATCAGAAATAACAACTTGTATGTTGCAATTTGTTCGCAAGTAATTGTCACTTTGTTCGGAATGAAAAAGTATAAAGCGCTTGGGAGATAAACTAATGCGGTCATTTCGGCCACTAAAGAGAAAGCGGAAATGTTCGCTACGTCCATAACCTCATCATATTACTACAACTTTATGAAGATACAATTGGTTATCAGTGCTGGAGTAACGAACTAGTAAAATGAACATTAGCTTTGGCCAATAATGCGACTTTTAAAATATTTTCAAATTTCAAATTCTAATTCACTAATTTTTTACGTACCTAAATTTTCGGATTTTCAAGTAACCGAAGCCTCTAGTTCCTTAAATTACAAATTTCCTAATCTCTAAATTCCCAGCTTCCAAAATTTGTTAACCTCCAAATTTACAATTCTTCAAATTCAGAAATTTGTAGATTTTCTAATTTTTAAATTCTCAGTTCTCCGAATCTCTAAATGGCCAACTTTTCCAATATCTAAATTTACAAATTTGTAACATCCCTGAAAATTATAAACAGAAGAATCTTGATGTATATTTTATTTCTGTTATTGTACAACATTTATTTCCGATTATTGACCGAGATTTTCTTTTCATTTACCGACCGCGTCGATAAACAATGATTTACCATAGGAATTTAGTTAAACTGTCGATAATGTACATATTCGTTAGTTTACAAAAATTAGAATTATTAAATAACTATTAGATCAATCAATATATACAAAGCTAATTAATAACATGTTAAGTTGAATTATTAATAATCGAATTCATGTATTACTTTATCAATCTAAATAAATAGTAAATTGTAAAAGCATTGGATGGAATAATCCGAAGCGCAACGTGCTTCGACGCTAGCCCAGGCCTTCGTACAATTAGTGCGCAATATCCAGAGAAGGATAGAAAATATATTTTCCATTTAAAATACTATTAAATCATTTTTATGTTAAAAACATTAACTACTAATCAGAATACATTACTGACGATGTAATAAAAATATTTGCTTCATTAATTAATGTCCAAATAAATAATTATAAATTATACGTAAAAATTATATACGTTTAATATAGGGGTAGTTTTCCAGAGGCTTGAAAAGTGAAAGGCAAATTGCGGATTTTCGGGGTATAGCAGGGCGAGCAAAAACTGCGTAGGGAGCAGAACAGTTTTCGAAGTCGAGCAAATTGAATCTTCAGAAAAGTATAATCCGGTACAGTCTTCGTTGGTAAGAGCCAAAAGGATTCTTAGTTCTTGACTGGACAACGTATACAGGGTGTTCGGCTACTGGTGGGCATAATTTTAAGGGGTGGTAGCTGGGGTGATTCTGAACAACTTTCTCCTTTACCAAAATGCTGGTTAAAGCTTAGTTTTTGAATTATTAAGGAAAAACACTGACCAATCAGAGCGCGAGAATAACGCGCGCTCAGACGCGAGAGCGACAGCTTCGAGCTTGACGGCTGAGCGTGAACGTGAACAAGCACGTTTGCACCATGACAATGTAATTGCTAACAGAAAACCACTACGTGAAAGTTAAATCAAATAAAGAATAAAGCAATTAAAAATAAGATGCGGTTATGCATTATTTACAGATTGGGGATAAACTAATTATTTGTTATTAACTTAAACCAAGAAAATCGAATTTGTTTGATATTTGTATTCGTTATTCGAAAAGAATAAGGAATAAGATATCGAAAATTGTTCTTGTCTTTCGTTATAAAAATACAAAACAACAAATTCGCACATTTTAAAGGACAAATAACTTTTCCATTTATCAGAAAAAATTTTAAATCTAATAACTAACAAATGTATTAATACCTGCTTACTTTAAATTTACGAAACATGTAAAAATAATTTAAATCAGACTCACCTATTGTTTAAAAATAATCCTGCTTCGGTGAAAATGTGTTGTCGTGACTGGATCATTTCACCGGAACTGACCTTCCGTAAAAAAAGATAATACACCGTAAAACAGCTGATGTCGTGGCTAGGTTAATGAACTCACTTTATTTCACGTTTCACTGCAACATTTTACTGTCACTTTTCACTAATTGTTTAATGTAATAACCACAAAGCAAGAACGCAAATGAAACGCATGAACAATTATTCATAAATAACTGTGTCCTGAAGTGCCAATCGCAACACGAGGTACATCGTCGACGGGAAAAAAACACGTGCAAGCTTCTATGGCGCGTCGCAACAATTCCTTAAAAAACAATATTTGACACTGAGAAGAGAGAGAAAGACGAATTGTGGGGGTCACGCCGATCATGTTACGATCGTCAGTTTAGGACAACACATTCGAAGCATAACGTTAACGAGACAAAAAATAATCGCTGAAGTTATTTATGGATAATCGTTTACACGTTTTCGCTTGTTTATCCACTGTTATCACATTAGGAAGTTATTTAACAATGACAACAAAATATTGCAGTGAAAATTGGTAATGAAAAGTGTCAGCGAAGTAAAGTTCTCTGAGCTGGTTGTGACAATAGATGTTATGCGATCTGCATCTTTCTTTACGGAAGGTCAGGCCCGATGAAATAACCCAGTCACGACAATACATTTTCACCGAAGCAGGATTATTTTTAAACAATAGGTGAGTTTGATTTAAATTATTTCTACATATTTTGAGAATTTAAAATAGACAAGTATTAATATATTTGTTATTTTGCATCTTTGTAACAAGCGACAACAACCATCTTCGATACTTTATTCCTTATTTTTTTCGAATAACGAATACAGATATCGAACAAATTCGATTTACGTGATTTAAGTTAATAACAAATAATTAGTTTATCCCCTATCTGTAAATAATGCATAACTGGATCTTATTTTTAATTGCTTTATTCTTTATCTGATTCAACTTTCACGAAGTGGTTTTCTGTTAGCAATTACATTGTCATGGTGCAAATGTGCTTGTTCACGATCACGCTCAGCCGTCAAGTTCGAAGTTGTCGCTCTGGCGTATGGGCGCGCGCAATTCTCGCGCTCTAATTTGTCTGTGTTTTCCTTAATAATTCAAAAACTAAGTTTTAACCAGCATTTTGGTAAAGGAAAAAGTTGTTCAGAATCACCCCAGCTACCACACCTTAAAATTATGCCCACCAGTAGCCGAACACCCTGTATACACCATTTGGATACTTGATCGCTGGGTCGTTTAGTAGCTAGCCAACAGCAGGCTCCCCATTCAATGGTCTTTGAAACTCCATTAGAAGAGTGCTATGCTTAGCCCCAAGAAAGCCTAAGACATCAAAACGAGAGCTCTGCAGCTACTTATATAATATTATTATTTTTGTCGAATTACTAACGCGTCGTCAGATTCTCGGAGTTCGTTCTGGGTTGTTTAGTAGCCAGCTCCTCATTTGAGCGGCTTGTTCTCTGAACCCTGTGTGTTCTGGGTGGCAGTTCAGTAATTACGATTAATAATTAGAGTCACTTTTAATTTGCTACCCTGTTGAATGTATGTTGTTCATCTGATTCTGGTTTCATTAGGTCGTTTAGTAGCTAGCGAACAGCAGGCTCCCCAATTAAGCGATCTAGTTTTGAGTGTCAATGTATGCTCTAACTAAAAAGGCTATAGACATATAAGTTGTCAAGTTAAATTAAAGAGTAACTGTTCCGTACCAAATTAATTTATTAATTTCACATAAATTTTAGAATTTTTAATTAATAAAAGAATGCTGTTCTGTGACAGACGTATCTTGCGTAGCGTACAAGTAGTCGACTACTCATGCGTTAAATAACCGAGTAAAATTTCGGAACTTATTAATTTTGTAAAAGCGTATTTAGGTTAACCTAGAAAGGGAATCAAACTAAGATAGGATTCATTGCAACACTAGATTCCAAGATTGTTAACTAGCGAATTATAATTCAATTTCTTGAGTTTCTGTTTATTATGCGATAAAGTCTGTTTTGTTCTTTTGACAGAGTCGGTCATTGAAATTATAATATCAAATACATACATTTTTCATATTTTGCAATAATTGTTATTTGTAAAATTCATCATCTTCGTTAGTTAATTGAATAAACCTAATTATTGAAAGGTATTGACCTGTGGATTTCACTCCTTAACTGCATATGGCACAAATTCCAGATTCTTTTAGATTTAATTATTATAAAAGCCAGTCGTTCAGTAGGTAAAAGCCGCTCTTTACCTCAAGAGCGTTGTTAACTTCTGAGCCTAGTTTCAGAATCGTTGCAGATTGTCAATGTTTCGTCGAAATCTTTCCAACGTGGAGAAATTTCGTGTTTCAAAATAATGTTAAAAGATGGATGAGGAGGAGGGTTAATAAAAAATTAATTAGACAAATTTGAGCCTGAAAAATCAATAACAATTTATTGGCTCCAGTAATATGATTTAAGGGAAAAAGCCTTGCGGCATAAAAAACCCTTTTTAGATATGTATATGTCGTGATTAGACGGTGAAAATGTGTTCGCGTGATTTAGTATGTTTGATTGTTGATTCGAAGAGCACAAGGGCTCACTCGAATGCTGATGCGTTGTGTTACAATCTACATTGCGTAGGATTATCCACGATGATTTACTCAAGGAGTGTAAGGTCCCACTCGAATGATGTTTTGCGTTCTCTACCACCCTACATTGGCTTATCCGAGGAGTGTAGGGTCCCACTCGGATAATGTTGTGTTGTACGATCTTTACCACCCTACATTGGCTTGTCCGAGGAGTGTAGGGTCTCACTCGGACAATGTTATGATTGCGTTCATTACCACCCTACATTGGCTTATACGAGGAGTGTAGGGTTCCACTCGGATAATGTTGTGTTGCGATCTCTACCACCCTACACTGGCTTATTCGAGTAGTGCAGGGTCCCGCTCGAATAGCGTTATGATTGTATTTGGAATCCACCCTGCACTGGATACTTTACGTAACTCCATGATGCATGGAGTTTGCACGTTATTTCGCGATACACGGAGGTTGTACTCTCGATCCGACTCGCACAAGATTCAACGACTGAGTGTCTTTGATGTACAAAAATTCGCCCGAATACCAAATTTCCACCGAATTTCCAAATTTTTACACGAAATATCACCATATTCCTCAATATCTAAGTCTCTAAATCCCCAAATTTTTAATTTCTACAATTCTAAATTCCCAAAAACCTAAATACTCCCACGTTCATTTACAAATTTTCTAACTCTTAAATTCCTACATTTTTAAATTATAAAATTTCCCAAATACTATAATTCGTCAAATTTTTAAATGCACTGAAACATATATGAGTTGCTTAGGACCTTTAAATGTTTTAATTTGGCAATGCTGGCTGTGAAAAGTGTCCCAGAACTGTAGAAGCTGAAAAGATGGTATACGGGACGATGCTTAACAACTTTCTCCTTTGTTAAAATGTTGGTTGAGGCTTCGTTTTTAAGTTATTGGCGAATATCGTGACCAATGAGAGCGCGGGTGAGTGAATTGCTCGGCCGTGAGAACGATAGGTTTGAGCGCGATGGCTGACCCTGATCTTTCCTATAAAGACATACACTGCACAATATCTGATGTCACAGCCTGGTTCGTGAACTCAGTTTACTAGCACCATTCATTAACACTTTTTATTGTAATATTTTATTTTCAGACAAATCGTTGGGTGTTCAACATCAAAAACAAAATAAAAAGACGCTAAAATTATTTATGATGTGACATGGTATTTTATACCCATCAGGGCACTGGCAAAGGCCGTCTGGAGAGAGAACGAACTGAGCGTTATTCCGTACGAGTATAATCTGCCGCCTTATTATTTTGTATATACCGCTATGGAGTGACGTCAACATCATCGAGGGAACAACGTACATCGAGAGAACGTGCCGCTACCTTGCTACGACCATACGACAGACCAGGAAGAGGCCGTGGAGAAGTAGGAGATCCTGCCAAGAAGACAGCGCAGACAGAAGGAGACTTCGGCGAAGAGTGGGGGACAATCACGAGGTGTCCTCATACTGGCACAAGGGCTCGCGCTTTATTATTCCGTTTTTGGCAAGTGCCTAGTGAGTCACGAAAGTATTCTACCGATCTTCTTCGAATATTCCGTGCCGGACAAACAGCAGGATACCTCGGTAAGCCCCCCCCCCCCCCCCTCTATTCAATTTTGTAAAGATCACGAAACCGGGGTTCTCGCACCGTGGGTTGTCGTCCATCGATCGTGCAATTATCGGTCAGAATCTGCAAAACGTAATATTTGAGTATCGGCTTTTAATCGTGTAGTATGTAAGTAGTCTAAAAGTTAGAAGGGTAAACCCGGGGGTCCCTGCCCGGGGACATTCACGGATCCCGATTCCCGGGCGTATCGTTCTGATATCGTAACTGAGATTACGAATCTAGAAGGACCGCTTCTCAATCCTTCCAGAATTCGAACTCTTTCCGATTACTGAATCTGACTAAGTGGTTGTTACCGCGTTAGCCACAATCTATCGCGTATTACATTGTACTGCGCCCTCCCACGTCCCGAGTTCGTGAAAGTTGCATGTTGCATTGTGTCGAAAAATTGCAGTTTGTCGTTTAAGTTCTCTCTCTAGGCGGTCGCCAATACGGAATCATCTCACGTGTAGGATTAAGTTGCGTTTGCGTTGCGTTGTGTTTAACCAGCGTTGATATCAGGAATCGCAAAAGGATCTAGAAAATTTAGAGCGTAACGTTACCGGATTTAAAATTTCGTTAGATACCACGTATCGGCCTTCTGCCGCAGACGGCTCATTCAGATTTATTTTGATTTAGCGGTTCGCGAAAGGTTACGCTGTATTAGTCATATATTGTTAATTAGCCTTTAAATAAACGCCGGCGTTCGAAAAGTATTCCGTTTTGTCAAGGTCTCTTCTGACCCCTCCGGGTCACGCTCTCCCGTTTAGCTGCGCGTCTAGAGTCCTTTACCCCTGAAGAATCCCGCCACTCTACCCTTTATTCCCGATCGCAGAACAGCCGTGCCGTTCCGCCGCCAATTCGAATCCTCCGCGTTTCGTGATTCCGACTTAATTTGTTTGATCGGTTCCGACTTGTTCGTCTCGTCGCGTGTCGTATAGATTCTTCCCGTTCTAAGGGTATTGTTCGGTATCGTGACGTAGAAAAGCGTCTGACGCCCAACTGTTTCGGTTACGTTTCGGTATCGCGAGGATTCGAGTTAGGCGCCGTAGTGCTACTCGTTCGCGGATCCGCGGAGGTACCGCGAAGGTCAAACTCGCGTACGGGCCAAGCAGGGCCAGTATTTCTGCGGACCGCGCGTGGCAATGAATAATCGTTTATGCGTTTTCATTCACGTTTTTTATCCGTGGTTATTAGGCAATTAGTGAACAGTGGCAGCAAAATATTACAGTTAATAATGACAATTAAAAATTACAGTGAAGTGAAGTGAGTTCGCTGATCAGGCTGGACATCAGATATTGTGCAGTGTATGTTTTTACGAACGACTTTCGTAAAAAGACATACATCGGGATCGATGAAGTCACGAGAACATAAATGTGCTAGAATAGGGATATTGTTACTGCGTAACAAAAGTAAAAATAAAATTTACAGTCCGTTTGGTGACCTGCGACCCTTCAGAATATTGTAGAAAACATTTAATATACAGCTAAAGCAATTTAAAGTAATATTTCAAGTAAGACATGTCGCAAGGCAGTAAAAGCAAATATTTTAAGAAATAGTAAAACTAAATAACGTTATTACCTGTAATTGAAAATGTCTATAAAAAGGTCAAACGGTTTACACGTTTAGGAAAAACCCACTCATTTACAATTGTTACTGCCCTCGACCATTTGAACTTCTAGAGACTTCACCTGGGTCTAACGGTAGTCCCCACGAAGTAGCTTCCATCTCCAAAAAATTTATAAAATGTTCACTAACCAATTCGAAGCATCATTACAAAATACCCCACTACCAAACAAAGTTTACTTCGAAAGAAATGTTGTGCGAAATAGAGAGATTCAAACATATAAGCAAACAAGTAACATCTATTTATCATTTCTAAGTTGCCGTCAGATATATTTGTAAAACAAAATACTTTAAATTTATTTGTGGTTTTTTTCATTAAATACTTTAAGTGTTATATTTAATACCAGTATTTCACTATCCGTTTTTCCAATAATTCATTCGCCGTTAACTCAGCGTGTGAAGTGGGCATACGACGAAAGTTTCTTTCAACATTTAAATTGATCATTTTGGCCACGCGGTAACAGATATTTTTAAACAATAGGGGAGTCTGATTCTAATTGGCTTATTACTTATTCACGTGAAATGTATAAGTGTACATTACTTTTAATTGTTCTGCTCAATATTTAACTGAGTTTTGACATAAGGGGTTTTTATTAAACATTTAGACTGCCCCGGCGTAAATGTGCTTGTTCACGATTACACCCCGCCATCAGACCCGAAGCTGACGTGCGCAATTCTCGCACTATGATTGGTCCGTGTTTTTGCTTAATAATTCGAAAACGAAGCTCCAAACCCCATTTTGGGGTTACACTATTTGTGAGATACCCTGTGTAAGTACTGTCAGGAGTGACCGTCGATGTCCAAGTCAATTTAGCATAACGGTCGAGGTATCAAAGTAAAAATTTAAATACTCTGCTAAATATGGTTCGTCGGTTGTTAGAAAGTGTACTAATAGATTTTCCAAAGTTTCAACGTATAAGGTAGCAGTGATACCATATATTATACCCTGCAATTTGAATATACGCAAGAGGATCCAGTTTAAAATAGGATTATTTCTGAATCCTGTTTCGATGTACAGATACCCTCGGGGCATCGTGTCGATTAGCATGTGATCCTCCACTGAATGAAAGAACCCTCGTATAGGGAAACGATATACAAAGAATAATATATATGTTCAATGTGTTTAAGCTTACTTAGCACGGTTCCACGATAAGGTCAACAATATGTACGAACGAAGAAAGGACGGGTTTTGAATAACTAAAGTGAAAGTTAACAAGAATTTGCATCGGCTATTCCACAGCGGCGAAGAATTATTTTAGAACGCTTTTCTCCCCTTCGAATCGCCACGATGGGTTAGCGTAATGAAAAGGTCGTTTTCCGCCAGTTCCTACCGAATAAAGAATATTTGAAACACGTTTTCCCGCTGATCCTTGCTAAAAATTCCTTACAATAAAACACTAAAACCGAGCTGAAACTTTGAAATCACTTTAATTAACATTCATTGCCGTTTAGCGTCGTAAGATTAATACATTTTTTACAAATATATATACTTCTTCTGACCAACTAAATTCAATCATGAGGTAGGATTATGTTAATAAATACGACATTGAAGCTGCAAAACACTATTTTAACGTACATAGATTCCTGGTACCACTTTTATAGAATTCAGGTTAGTCAGTTTTTGTTGAAAAGTTTCTTTCTACTAAATATTGTTATACTTTTCGGATTGCTATAGGTACGTATATAAAGTCAGGGCAAATAATCTGATACCGATGCCATGATCTGATTTTACAATGCCAGACTGGCAAAAATTTCTAAGTCATCGCAATGTTCACCTTAAGGGGGGACCTCTATGTAGGCTCAAAAAATGCATTTTTTTTTATTGCTTAAAAAGTTACTTTGAAGCCTATAGAATACGAAATGCATTGGTATTTGAGGTGAATCATAAAACTATTGCTGTGAGAGCCTATACCCGTCACCCGCCTTTACGTCGAGCTGAGACGCGCGCGGTGATATAATTACCGAGGAGGTGTTTATTTAATGTGTGAAGTGCTTCTATACCTGTAATAGAGTTTAGTCAGATGTTTTGGAAGAAGTACTTACACGGAATTTTCAAAGTAATGGTAGGTATAAAAATTATTCAATCTCTTGTGCCGAAGTACGCTCAGGCAAATTAAACTTTAAACACGATTTTCTCGAAACTTGTTTTTTCGGTAAGTTGAATATCGGTGTACACGATTACTCAAAAACTACTCGACTAATGGGGCTGAAATATTGCACACATTTTAATAGAAGTACTGTTTCCTGGATGAACCTAAATATAAGTTAAAATCATCGATATAAACATTTTTTTATTGCAAAAAAGAGTAAAATTTTATGGAAAACTTTTAAACATTACGTTCTGAGTTTTGTCATTTTCTCAATTTTTAATTTTTTTTTCAATTTTTTAGGTTCATCCATTTACCACAGCTATATACTAATCAGATTTCTTTGCTTGGCTGATTCAAATAATAAGAAAAGACACTAGAGTGTACACCGTTTTCGAAGTCACTTTGCGACGCATTTAACATATCATACTGTACCTCTGCAATTTTGTATTTTATTTAATCAAAAAAAATTGAGAAATGAAGTTGAAGTACTTATTAAATAGTCCTCCAAACCTTACAAATATTAAGCTGTTCCTTATCCTTCAAAAAATTCCTGAAAATCAGCTTAATTTCAGCTTCCTACATAGTGGTCCCCCTTTAAACCCTGAACTCAAGATTAAATTTCTTATTGTCGATTCACGTAGTACCGGAAAATTGCCTAATATAGGGAGCTTTTCTTACAATTAATAGTTCGAAGATTTAGCACAAACTCAAAAATATTTATAAATTTCGAATTTACTGCTTTTAAATCTACATATACAGGGTGTCCACGCCTAAGTGCGACAGCGCGATATTTCATGAACTATTGATGACACGAAAAAGTATTTGTATGGAAATTGCAGGGTAAAAGGGGCTCTATGTTTTGGAACAAACGAATTTTTTATAATGTTATTAATGTAAAAGATATGATGGTGAAGTTTCGTTTTTTAAATGGAACTATATATTTTTTTTTCGATCACGCGATAGTGCTTTTCAAGACGAATTCATTAAGATTTAATGTATCTACACGATTTTTAATAGTTTTGGAGATATAAAGCTTAGAAATTTACTCATTTTCAGCAGAGACGTCTCGATTTGAGTAGTAAGTCATAAAAACGGTCTTATTGTTGCGGTAAGTGCCGGATTTTTGACTGTGCCTGCCGAAACTGATAGCCGCGGGTCTACGGTCGGCAAGGCAAGTCCGAAGAGTAAGAAACGTGGAAAGAATTGTCCATCATCCTTAACGGAAAACTTAGACCGTAATGGACAATTGTTTCCACGCTTCCTACTCTTCGGACTTGTCGTTCCGGCCGTAGACCCGCGGCTATCGGTTTCGGCAGGTAGAGTCAACCATGCGGCACTTACCGCAACAATAAGATCGGTTTTATGACTTACTACTCAAATCGTGACGTCTTTGCCGAAAATCAGTAAAATACTAAGCTTTATATCTCGAAAACTATTAAAAACCGGGTAGATATATTAAATCTTAATAAATTCGTTTTGAAAAGCACTATCGCGTGATCGAAAAAAAAATATATAGTTCCATTTAAAAAACGAAACTTCACCATCATATCTTTTACATTAATAACATTAACAAAATTTTGTTTACGCCAAAACATAGAGCACCTTTTACCCTGCAATTTCCATATAAACACTTTTTCGTATCATCAATAGTTCATGAAATATCGCGCTGTCACACTTAGGCATGGACACCCTGTATGTATATTAGATCAATTTTTGACGTATTATCAAATTAACAAAAAATAGGAACAGGATATCTATAATCTGGAAATGCAAACATTTGCAATATAAAGCAATTGTTTGGTCCGAAACGTCGATATCCAGCAAATTCTCTAAATCGTTTTACATGTATGTATATGGAACCAACTGAGGGACGTCATAGCATAAAATAAGTTTCACCATACATCCTCCGTTCCTCTCTAACATTGATCACCAGTTTTTTTGAACAAGTACCCGTATATAAACACCAAACCTTCAACTAAGACAGACACTCTAAAACACGACAACGCAACTGTTCAAATACGTTAAATACAAACACGTACATCGGCATTACCGTTAATAGTACGATCACAATAAATGTAACTAATAACCAAATACATCAATCTTTACAAGTGAAATCGAGTTAAATTCAATCATTTTCAATAAGACTCCTCCTGTTGCGAGTTGCCATTTCGATATCAGCACGAAAGTGTATCGGAATTTACTACTCCGGGAAATTTCGCGAAAAAGTACGGTGTCGGGACGCTACAGTAATAGTAATTACAAAATATTGATCATGGTTATATTCTTTTCATTTCAATATTTCTAATATTTCTTCTCAATTCCTCATTTTTGATAATAATTATAACTACAACTATTTCACCCGGATCCCATTGTTCTATCGTTGCAGGTCTAATTTTACGTAATTATGTATTGTGTGACACTATTTGTAAGTCAGCAAATTTATTTGAAAAATACATTTTTACACGTAAATGATGAATGTTTCCAATGTGGAAAGCCCCATTTTTCCCGATATTTCTCCATAATAGGTACACAACGTTACGTATGCAGACTTTATTATGCTTATGTAAGGTTCTTAATCAGGATGACGGAAAAGGAAGTTAAAGACTCGTGATAGATTGCAAGTTAATATGTGTATATATTTTTAGAAAAAATCCTGCACGGTGACTGCGTGTCACGATAGGTTTCGATCGACTGTCTGTTTTTCGGTCGTTATTCCGTAACGGACAACGTCGGTGACAAATGCCGATCGTCTCCTCGGAAACTTCGGCGGACTCTATGCCCGCTTTCGGCCACGCAATATTACAATGTAACGCTCTTCTGCACGATATAGTATTCTCTTACACTTATAATAGAAATGTTAGAAAAAATGGCTGGTTTTCGCGTAATACGTGGCGTGTTGCGATTATACGGATGCTTTAAGTGCTGAAGTCGACAGAGGTCGTAAATCTCCGTCCGATTTTCTAATCGACAACGTACTGAATATTCCCTACGACCTTTTACAGTGTTCGGGATAATAGGTAGTGTTTCGAAATGAATGTAATGTTTTTGGAAAACTGAATAAACTATTTTAATTCCGGTAGAAACACTTATAACTAAATATTTTACATGTAATAAAGTATTAATGTAGTTAGTAATTTTGTACAAGAAGATAATGTTTCTTGTACTGAGGAAATTATGTTTTTTCAAGAGATCTGTAGGTTAACTGACTTTTTCTGTATGTTAAGATTAACGGAAAACTTAACCCCTACCTCTATGCCTGATTGGTGGAAATGTCCGCACCAATCATCAGTTGGATGCACTGACTTCTCTCTACTTTTTACGTCCGAAACGCGGGTTTTTCCAAAGTAGGAGGTGTCAGTGGAAGCGGGAGCAAGAAGGGATGAATTTGACTGTGTGATGGAATTTCTGTCAGGCGTGGGTCGCGATACCTGACATGGTCAACGGTCATTGGGTCCGTTTTTAAGACCCTTTGGAAATTCACGTTTACGACACATGCAATTAGCCGTTGAGAACGGGACTTAGAAAACGAAAGATATACGATGCAGGATTAAGAAATAAACTAACTCTCAAAAACGACTCTGTTGACTTGCGTGTAATAAACGTGCTAGCCAGTTATACACCAAGCGTTGTCCTTCGTACAAATTGCTAGCCATCTTTTTATACAATTAGCTACCTTAATAAACGTAGTTCCTATGGATTCTTGAAATGAAGAATATAAAAGTTCTATAAGAATATTTTCCGCGGATATGCCACAGAACAATGGCAACGACAAATGCTTACGAAATTGTGATTGTTGAAATATAATTCATTAAATATAATTATGTATATTCTGAAAGGAATGATGAAACACAACGAAATGTAGAAAACATTTTAAACGTTTGCTATAACAAACTGATTATTAACACAGTCATCGTATCGTCTTTGGAATATTTTATTCCCTTAAAATGTTATGCAGAAATAAATGTCGAAATGGTTAGAGTTTATCCCTTATTTGGTCAGATTTTATATCTCCTTATATTTGCAGCCTTTCCAAATTAGACAACATCTCCTTGCATCTCATTGAACCTATGATTCTTCGAATTTTGCACTCAATTTCTGTCCCTCCAGTCCCTTCAGTTATTATAATAATTCAAGATATTTTGGAAATCTAAAAAACACATTTTTAGCTAAAATAAATAATACGTACCTTCATTGAATAATATAATATATGATTTAAGATTAATGACTGCAGAACAAAATGTAGCTATTATTATACTAATATTTTTCTTACTCGTCGGAAGGATAAAAAGTCTTGAGGTCATTATATCTCACAGTTCAACCAGCTTTTTAGAAAATAATATTAAAGTATTATCAGTGATTTTACTACACATAAGGAATTGATGGTAACTTGAGTTATTATATATGAAAAAATAAGTAAACGGTTTAATATGAAATATCATTCACAACTTTGTTTTTGAAAAAACAAATTTAGCAAGGCAACCTGTCAATCTCCAAGACTTATCACAAGTTGTAATTCAATTCCGCAATGACATTCCACATGAAGAAATTAGTGCTTGCATTAATATGAGTAATTGGCTGTAATAGGTAATTCAACAACGTGGAGAAAACACATGTTATTAGAATTCAAACACACACACATATACACACACAGAAAAACGGCTCTTTTTAGAACCATATGATGTGCAAAATCTGTCCGGCAATCTTCGCGTGGTGCACATCGGGTAATGCCAATGTCGGCGGTATCTTTCAAGTGCTGTATCTTTGCCAAAAAAAAGGCAAAGGCTTTTCACTTACTGGAAATTGAAGATGAAGGTTCGTAGTTTATGCCCCTGCAAACAGTATCTCCGAAAAAAATATAGAAAGTCCATGCATTTCGTCAAACTTTGTAATTTTCAATACAGCAAACATACCCTTACATTTATGGTGTTATAGTGGTAGGAATGCATCAAAGTTAAAATCGAACTACAGTATCTTAAAGTAGAAATTGCAAGCTTTAATTTAAAAAAGAGAACATAATTTTACGATGATTTTTCACAAAGTTACCGTCAGTCAAATTTGGCCAATTTCTGCCTAAAATTTTTCTATGCCATATTTCTTTTGAGCAGTGTATATTTCTGGAATTTAACAGTATATTGTTCGTTGCAAATATACATCATATATAGAGAAAAGTCAAATTGTGATATCTGAGACATTTCGAAGAAACCGTGAAGACTGATTAAACATAAAAAACAATTTATTATTGCGTCCCAGTTATCTACTAATACCATATCTTTTTCAACTGTTGGTAGAAAAAATGGTATAATCATTGATGTATTAACGCATCAAATATAAAGTTAAAAATTTAAAAGCAATTTTGTGTAAACACACTACATATCTTGGCACATAAATGAAGCACGCGTGTACAGCGACCTAATTGTCGGAAAACAGATTAAAAAGCACTATACCTTAAACGTACCCCAGTAGGAACAGATGAAAGAGAAAGCAGCTCCGTATCAATGTAATTATCGTCCACCGGCATTTGTCGCTTTATTCGTCATAGAAAAACATGTGTCTCTTCGTCACTAATTAATCACTGGTTGAATTCATGCACTTAAACGGCACATGTAAAAATCAATTTTCATAATACATTTACTTTCAAACAAAAGTTTCAATAACATGACTCGAGAAATGGTCAACACGTGTTAAACTAACAACAAACTGTGGGAGCGGTAACCAACGTTTCGCGAGAACGAACGAAAGCAAACTGAGCTAGCATTCGCTATTCGACCCATATCTACCAAACTTCCCCACTCTATGTCGCGCGTCAGCTGAGTGCACCGTTCTACTTACTCTATACATATGTGTAGATACCACTCCTATTCACATACATTAAATTGCGCTAGATATTTGTAACCATTTCTAACCTCCCCATAAAATACCATCTGACACTTCGCATTGATTATTATTGTAACATTTTCATACGTTTTCGATAGCTATTCCATTACTTTCTGGACAAATGATCATCCATTTCTGATTTGTTAGTCAAAATATGTACGATGAAGCCGGGGATGTTTTTTTCAGTTACTGTGATGTCAAAATTTGCCAAAAATTACCGCTGTCTTTCTTTCGCAAGGAAAAATTTGTTTCAAGTAAATGGCCGGTTAAGATGATCAATTGTGCCCTTGAATCAAATAAAACCTACAATATGCCATTCGATAATATATCGAGACAAAAAAGTCCCTGTACTGTAGACTTTAGCTGAAATTCTGTTATCGAGTATTGAACTGTGTAATAACGAACATTAGATAAATTAGATTAAACGAACATTAGATTGAACGAAGCATTAGATAACGGAGACTGTATACATTAGGATACGAACGAGTCCTGGTATTACACTATGTGATGTCTATATTACTGCTCTGAAGGACCGTCCAAAGCAATTCCGTCCAGTTTTGGAATTGTAATAACTTCAGGGCACATTGTGTTGCTGCGTAACAAGAGAAACAAAATTGGAATTTAAATAGAAATCACGGTTCTATTGGTGCTGTTATGAAGGTTAACAACAAAGAATAATGATCCGTTAAATAAGCCTTATTAGTGAATTGTTGTTAAGACAACGGTTATTAGGTCTTACAAGGGAAGGCACGGAAGTGTCCCCTTTCGATTTTGATGACACTTCGTACGTTTGTTAAGCAAACAAAAATAGGAGACACATATTTTTTTATAGGCTGAGACGCGGGTTTAAGGTATGAAACGACTGCTTAAAGTTTCGATTCGCTTAGGCTATCTTGAAAATCATACGAGATACATTAAAATTTCTAATAGAAAAGTTGTATGGTTTTTTGCGCATAAAAACAGAATGTTAACAAATTGGGCAAAATGCAATTTATTCATAACAAATAAATTTTTTGGAAGCCTGTTTTACAATTTAGTCAAATTTGCATAATAACAAAAAGTGAATATAATATACAGGCAATTTCGTATATATATATAGGGTGTTCGCCTACTGGTGGGCATAATTTCAGGGGGTGGTAGCTGGCGTCATACCGAACAACTTTTTCCTTTACCAAACGTTGACTGAAGCTTAGTTTTTGAATTTTTAATGAAAAATACTGACCAATCGGAGCGCGAGAATAGCGCGCGTCCAGACGCCAGAGCGACAGCTTCGAGCTTGACGGCTGAGCGTGATCGTAAAACAAGCACATTTGCACCATGACGATGTAATTGCTAACAGAAAACCACTACGTGAATGTTAAATCAAATAAAGAATAAAACAATTAAAAATAATATCCAGTTATGCATTATTTACAGATAGGGGATAATCTAATTATTTGTTACTAACTTAAACCAAGTAAATCGAATTTGTTCAATATTTGTATTCGTTGTTCGAAAAGAATAAAGAATAAAATATCGAAAATTGTTCTTATCTCTCGTTATAAAAATACAAAACAACAAATTCGCACATTTTAAAGGACAAATAACTTTTCTATTCATCAAACAAGATTTTAAATCTAATAACCAACAAATGTATTAACACCTGTTTACTTTAAATTTACAAAACATGTAGAAATAATTTAAATCAGACTCACTTATTGTTTAAAAATAATCCTGCTTCGGTGAAAATGTGTTGTCGTGACTGGGTCATTTCACCAGACCTGACCTCCCGCAAAAAAACTTTATTTCACGTTTCAGTGCAACATTTTACTGTCACTTTTCACTAATTCCTTAATGTAATAACCACAAAGCAAGAACGCAAATGAAACGCGTGAACAATTATTCATAAATAACTTGACCGATTTCTCATTTTCTTTTCGATGTTGAATACCGATCGCTGTGTCCTGAACTGCCGTTCGCCACACGATGAACATAGTCGACGGAAAAAAAAACACGTGCAAGCTTCTATGGCGCGTCGCAACAATTCCTTAAAAAACAATATTTGACACTGAGAAGAGAGAGAAAGACGAATTGTGGGGGTCACGCCGATCGTGTTACGATCGTCAGTTTAGGACAACACATTCGAAGCATAACGTTAACGAGACAAAAAATAATCGCTGAAGTTATTTATGTATAATCGTTTACACGTTTTCGCTTGTTTATCCACTGTTATCACATTAGGAAGTTATTTAACAATGACAACAAAATATTGCAGTGAAAATTGGTAATGAAAAGTGTCAGCGAAGTAAAGTTCACTGAGCTGGTTGTGACAACAGATGTTATGCGATCTGCATCTTTCTTTACGGAAGGTCAGGCCCGATGAAATGACCCAGTCACAACAATACATTTTCACCGAAGCAGGATTATTTTTAAACAATAGGTGAGTTTGATTTTAATTCTTTCTACATGTTTTGTGAGTTAAATGTAGACTGGTATTAATACATTTCTTAGTTATTAGATTTAAAATCTTTTCTGATAAATAGAAAAGTTATTTTTCCTTCAAAACGGGCGAATTTGTTGCTTTTTATTTTTTTAACGAGAGACAAGAACAATTTTCGATATTTTATTCATTATTTCTTTTGAATAACGAATACAAATATCGAACAAATTCGACTTACTTAGTTTAAGTTAATAAAAAATAATTGGTTTATCCCCTGTCTGTAAATAATGCATAACCGAATCTTGTTTTTAAATGTTTCATTCGTTATTTGATTTAACTTTCACGTAGTAGTTTTCTGTTAGCAATTACATTTTCACAGTGCAAACGTACTTGTTCACGATCACGCCCAGCCGTCAAGCTCGAAGCTGTCGCTCTTGCGTCTGGGTGTACACTATACTCTCGCTCTGATTGGTCAGTGTTTTTCTTTAATAATTCAAAAACTAAGCTTTAACCAACATTTTGATAAAGAAAAAAGTTGTTCAGTATCACCCCAGCTACCATCCCCTGAAATTATGCCCACCAGTAGTCGAACACACTGAATATTCGTTAGACGATTTATGGCAAGCATGTGTTTATGTTGTAATTAAATAATTGGACGCACACGAGATAGTGAATAAACACGGATATATATATTTAACAAAGGACGATATACAGTATAATACAAGATTTGAAATTAATACGATGGAGCGCTCACGAAAAACTAACTGTTACATGCGAATGTTCAAGACTGACTGATCCCTTTTTGAAAGACGAACGGTTTCTAAAAGGTGACCTGTCGTTCGCTTCGTGTAAAACCGTTAGCTCACGACCTTCGCTATCCTCAACAGTTTACGTTGGGACTGATACGCACGAGAGTTGACAGACAAAAGGTCCTCCATTGACCTGTATTTCGAGCTATAGAGCTATTCATGGTGCCATATGCGTCGAATCACTTGAACCCGTAATAAATTTCTTAGTTGCCACAAAAGTCTATGTTCGTGTCCGAACAAAACTTGTTACAAAATGTTAACCTTTTCTAAAATCGGTGTGCAGAATTTTCTGTTAAGATCTCTACGTTAGATTATGTGTTCGACTCTTTATACTGTATGTAATCTGTATGTTTTCTATGCTATCTAAACTATGGAAAGACCTCCTCGATTTCCAAATCTTATTAGATACTTATGGTGTAAACGTGGATATATAAAATGAAAACCATTGGAATTTGATAAGCCCACTGACTTCTGTTTTAAAAATCGTGAAACATCTTGCGGATTGCAAAAAAATTTTAACAATATAAAAAATAATAAAATATGTGACCAATGTTTTCATAATAATTTTTTGTATACAATGAATGCCGTAAAAATTTCATTTTTAGCTACACTGTTTAATCAATTTTGTTATAAACAATTAATGTTTTTAACATGCTTAATTCACTGCACTCTCCGGGCTCGGACTCGTGGTTGTACGCAGGGACGCTAGTACAATGGTCGCAGGGAGAGGAGCGGGAAGTTCAGGAACCAGAGTTGGGACGATTGCCGATCGTGCGATCGGATAGTTACAGATCCACACTCCGTCCTTCCCTAGCTAGAGACCGGTGCCTCGAGAACACGTTGCAGATTCACACTCGTGTTACTCGGTGGTCGGATGCCGCCGTCTCGTAGGTGAGCTGCGGCGTAGGGTCGGTAGAATACGGAGTATGCGTGCGACAAGTGGACTACAGATTAACACTCTCTCTTGATCGCCTTCCGCTGGAGGAAAAGGTATAAAAACAGACAAGATGGCGCTACCACGGTGTCAGCCGGTCGTTATCGAAGCGCTATCGAATCGTTGCGCACGCTATCGTTTTACCGGATGCTCTCCGGTTTTAAGGCCCGCCACGTGGATTTATACAGGGTGTCTCGTGACTAGTGTTACTCCCTGAAAAGTTTGGTACGGGACGTCATTCTCAACAAGATTTTCCTTTGCAAAAATGGGGTTTGAAGCATCGTTTTTCAATTATTAAGGAAAAACACTGACCAATCAGAGCGCGAGAATAGCGCGCGCCCAGAAGCGAGAGCGATAACTTCGAGCCTTGCAGCTGAGCGCGATCATGATCAAGCGCCTATGCGCCGGGACAGTGTAAACGTTTAACAAGAAGCCCTTATGTTAAATCTCAGTTAAATAATGAACAGAATAGTTACAAATAATGTTCACTTATTGGTTTGTAATGCTCATCACTTGATTTTTAAATTTTGAGTTATAGTATTTTATAATTGTATTGTTGTTAGTTAAAAATATTAATCATAATAACAAAAGATGAATAATAATAATTATGAAATAATAATACTAAAAAGAATTAAACATTGTACATATAAAAAGTGGATGTCTATTAATCCTCACCATTGATGCTGATTGCGCATCGCTACGGCACTGACTTGGCGAGGAGAGTGTCACGTAAACCGAAGCCGCGAACAAATTGAACAGTGTTTCGGTGTAAATAGATTGAATTTTATTTTTCGACTGACTATGATGTATTTTACATGGTGTATATATATGGAGGGTTACAAAATGTAACGTCCCTGGTATTAGGCTCGGGAGTTTACAGCGCTTCGTAAGGCAAAGCGCGGCTTTTGCCTATTGAGCGACTCGTCTTTTATTGTAACTAACTCTACAAGGATGTGGGATTCGTGTGGTGTGCGGTTAAGGAGTAAAATCCATAGGTCAATACCTTTCAATAATTAAGGTTTATTCAATTAAGTAGTAGAGAGAGAGTATTACAGTTAACAATTACTGCGAAAGAATATAAAAAGCATATGTATCTGATTATTTAGCAAAAGAACAAAACGGACTTTTATCGCGTAATGATTAAATAATGAATCTAATGAAATGAATTTAATTGAACAGAAGCGCAACTCACAAATTAATTGTTTCGGAATCTGGGTTTTAAAGCATTACAATGAGTTCAGAATTTAACGGGTTCGTAGTCGACTACTATAACGCTACGCAAGACTCGCTGTTTTACAAAAGTTAATCGCAAACTGGTCAGAACAATATTCTTTAGTTAGTTCAGTTCAAAAATGATTTCAAGTTCAAGAATTTGTATAATATTAATTTTAATACGGAACAGTCACTCAGTACTTTGACTCTACGACTACTGGTACATTCGCCCTTTTTGCCAGATCATGAATTGACACCCAACCCAGATCGCTTAATTGGGGAGCCTGCGTTAGCTAGCTGCTACAACCCAACGATACTGGAATCAAATGAGCAACCAAGTCCAACAGGGTTGCAAATAAAATGACTCTACAGGTCGTGATTGCTGAACCGCCACCCAAAACACACGGGCTTCAGAGACCAAGCCGCTCAAAATGGGGAGCCTGCGTTAGCTGGCTACTACACTACCCAGAGCGAACTCCGAGAAGCCAACGGCAAGTTAGCAATTCGACACAATATTTAGTAGTGTGGCTGGGGAGCTCTCGTTTCGATATCTTAGACTTTCCTGGGGCTGAGTAGTGCACTCTCCAAACGGAGTTTCAGATACAAAACCGCTCAAATGGGGAGCCTGCGTTAGCTAGCTGCCATAACCCAGCGATCGAGTATCCA